>JAWNNH010000331.1:0-21230 GCA_035043045.1 Hirtodrosophila alboralis
CTGTCAAATCAACCAACAAATAATAATCTTCTTTGGAAGATCTTTAAGACCACCTGGAACTTAATACCTCCAAAACGATACCAAATTCTTGTGGACTTCAGGTTCCGTCATTGTAAGGCGGTATTTTACAATAGAGGCTTAACAACAAATTTTTAAATTAAGTGTTTTTTAAATATCTAACCTTCTAAATAAAAAAAAATATCTTAAAGATCGTTTTTCCCATTAAAATATTTGAATTTGTTCATCACTACTATTATTTTGACCGACAATTTTTCAGGGTATTACAAGAAAAAATTTTAAATCTGAAAATAATAACTGTAAACTAATTTTGGTATCTCAGATGGATTAACAATATATTTACGGTCCATAAAAAAAAATAAATTAAAAATTTAGATAAATTAAAAGTCCTTTAATTTTGAGTTTTTTGAATTGCATTACACGCACTATTTTGACCGCAACTGTATTTCCATACTATATACTTAGTATTGGTCAAGATCTAGGCTTGTCAATCTAGCTTTTTTTAAATCACTTAATTTTTTTCGACTGTGATCGCCATTCAGTAAAAAAGTTTCCTTCGCACTAATTTTTTTTTAAATCTTTTAAATTAATTCCCAATCAATTCTGTGTACAACAACGTTTATTTGAACTGATTTGACTAACAAATTACAAATTTGTGATCTAATACGTATACGAGAAATTTACGTCTAGCGTGTTTTTTTTAATAGCACTGTCCGATGAAAAAATTTCAGTAGCGCCGAATTTATTTTTTTTGTGCGCTTAGTATTCTTAAAGATAAAAGTAATGTTTAAAAAATTTATATAGGGGTTCGAGTCCAAGTGCTTCTTCCTATTCCACTTGACAACTGGACATTCACACAGAATGTGCATAGTCGTTTCTTCATCCTCCAAGCAGAGTCTGCACTCTGTTACGGGGAAGATACACAATTTGTGAATGTGACAAGTATTTGCCTTTGTGGTGGCCGGTGAGGAAGGCAACCAACAGTCTCAGGTCAGATCTGTGGAGAGTCTAAGTCCTGAGTGCTAGCTTAGAATTGATAAGCACCGTAGCTTTTCCAAGACCCGGGCTAAAGAGCCAGAAGAATTATGACTTTTTCTGCAAGTGTAGAGACACTAATGATTTGGCGCAGACCCATGAGATTCCACGAGTGAGCTCGTCGGCTACTTCGTTGCCAAAGATACCGGTGTGTGCAGCTACCAAACATAATGTAACTCTGTTGAGCGTTGAGAACTGCTGGAGGCAGTTCCAGCAGTCTGTTACTAGTTTCGAGTTTATCCTGATTTCTGCACCTGCTCCCTGCTCGGTCTTTGATCCGTCTGTGAACTACTGCCGGCCACCTCAATCACCCTAGGGGTTGCCATTTTCCAAAAACCCACGGCTTGGGATGAGAGTTTTGCATTTGGCCCCGAAAAAGAGTTCCTTGAACATTAAATCGGTTCTCTTTTACAACTGTAGATCAGAAATCGATTGAAGTAGATTGGCATGTCCAGAATACGAAACTAATGATTCATTTGTGTTGTGGATACGAAGAAGGCTTACTGCAGCGTCCTTTTTTATGTGGATGTGCAATGGAGGCAGTCCAATGATTGTCTATATAACTATAGTTGGACACGTGCGCATGACTCCATTAAGGCCGATACACATGAGTCGTTGAAGCTTACTGCATTTTCTTATTTTAGTAGGCTGTAGGTCAAACAGTCTCTCCGCTGTCTTTAAAAGAAAGACTGATTGGTCTGTATGATGTTGGTAAGTCTAAGAGACTGTTTCCTTGTTTGGGTATAAATACAACATATACTCTCCTGAAAGAGTGCGGTATGTATTCCATGTGAAGCTGGCCCTTAAGATTAATGAGGGGGCTTATGGTAATATCGAGATTATTTTGTAAGAGAGCTGAAAAGATCTGATCGCCGCGGGGCTTAATAGGGTGCAAACGATCAGACAGCCCACCTGACTTTGACAGGGCCGAATAATAAACTGATAGACGGGTAGGTAATGTGTTCATGGTCGGAAAGTGTGGCTTCATCGGTTACCCGAACTCAGTAAGAGCATTTATAGAAGTGCCGTCCACCATAGGGATAGTATCACCATGCTATCTTTAACAGTGCGCTGAATAACCTTCCACTGCGCAGGGACGGGGTTTTGACCACTTATCTGAGTCACGATTCGGTCGGTGGACAGATCGGTTCTGTTTGGAGAAATACGAGGCGCACCTTTGGGAATTGGCCTTCCTCCAGCAGCTCCGCTCCTCCGCTTCACCTTGTCTTGGGCGGGAGACGCTTTGGCGACAGCTAGAGCCTCGGCACTGGGGAGTCCGCGTGAGATAACCGCTTGTGTTTAGTATGCTGTCTTAGAGATAGGTCAATTTTGTGACATCGTTTAATAACCAGTATGGTGTTACAAATTTATTATAACCTTGCAAAAGGGTATTATAATTTGTCTAGAAATGTGTAATGCATAGTAGGAGACGTCTCCGACGCCATAAATTATATATATTCTTGATAAGGACGACGAGCTGAGTTATAGCTATGTCCGTCTGTCCGTCTGTTTCTATGCTTACTTTTTGACTTTATCTTTGAGCTATCTTGATGAAAGTTGGCACAGAAGCATTTTGATATAGCAGGTAGTGTGTATGTAAAAATCGGCCCAATCGGACCACTATATTATATTGCTGCAATAGAAACGATCGGTCGAAAAATTTTCAAGATATCAAAACCAAACTTGGCACATCAATGCAGAATTATGATCTGACCAATCCGACCAATTTTAATCAAAATCGGACCACTATATCATTTAGTCAGGAACAATTGGGTCAAAAATGAGTTTTTTGTGCAAAACTTTTTAGATTTTCAAGTTATCGAAACTAAACTCACCATATCGATTTAAAAATACGTGCTATACTATGTGATAAAGTTTGACTGAAATCACACCAGTATATCATATAGTTGCAATAGGAACAATCGGTCGATTTCTCAATATTTTCTAAGAAGACCATTGCAAGATATATATAGTCGGCGTTTCTATATCCGTTTCTTTCTTGTTTCTTTTTTTTTTTGAATATAAGTATATAGTCTATTGCAGTTTTTAATTAAATATTCAGGTCCAATTAGTGAATTTACACTTTTTTATTGAGGTTTTATCGAAGAATTTGGTTATGAGAGTGTCCGATAAGTTCAGAAGCACTTTATGTAATTTTTATTTTATAAATATGTGTCTAATATTTAGCGATGTTATGTCTGCTGCAATGCAAAGATTGTTGGTTAGTGTGGTGCGATATTCACCTAGAACAGCTCTTAGTGCTGAATAAGTTGCTCTCTGAACCTTGTTAAGGATTGATTTTGGCTCACGATCGTAAAGGAAGATGCAAAAGTCAGTTTTTTAAATTATATGCGCTTTTATAATAGATATCAGGGTTGTAGTATCGCATTGAAATTTAGGGCTGGCCCAGCATTTGAGAATATTAAAATTTATTGATAACGAGATTATTAGTTCTTTAATGTGTTCGTTCCATTTAAAATTTTTGCTAAATGTGACTCCTAGAACTCTTTAAATGTTAATTGTGGGAATAATAATATTATTTGACTTTATTTGAAATTGACATTGATGCTTATTGCAAATATGTATGTGTTTACATTTTTTCAGAGATAATTTTGAAGCAAAGTAATCACCACAGTTTTTGATATTTTGAAATAGGTTGTCTAAGCTTGTAGTGTTGTTTTTCATTCTAACGATATTTATAATCAATTGAAAATCGACTGCATAGCTTTAAAATGTATTTATAATATTGCAAAGCTTGTTATATGCGGTGAGAAATACGATCACAGATAATGGTGATCCTTGTGGTATACCATTATCATTCGGGACAGTCTTTGATAGTTGTGTGCCTATTATAACAATGTTCTTACTTTTTGTCATGAAATTTTTTTTATATATATTATATGTTATATCGACCTGCCATGCAGTCAGTTGTTGTTTAGGTACTGAATGAACTTCAAGTCTGTCAAACACCTAAGAGAAATCAAGGGAGACGATTGAAGTATGCCAAAACCAAATTAATTTTTAGATATAAGGTTTGTATAGTCGACGAACCACCAAAGGCGTTTTGCAATTATTTTATCCAACTTTTGAAAGGCATTGATTGACAGGTATTGGTTTTTTTTGTCAGAATTGGGTTTTGTAAAGTGGGATGACTAAACTGGATGTATATTTCAGAGTAGGAATGATGTGTTTAAACATATGATATGAAATTCTGATGAAACCTGGTGTATAACCGTTAAGTGGTATTTAATTCCATTTTTTCTGCTAAGAGCATTGTTTTGTGTAAATTAAACGTGTGAAAAGTGACTATCTTGAAAAGAGTCAAACAAAAATTGGGCAATTTGGTTGTGGTCAGTGCAGTTTTAGTTGGTGTATGGATCTGCGATTGCATAAATGGATTTGATGGGATTAAGGTCATGGAAGACACGAACATTTGTATGTAAGTGGTTGGTTATGTTCGCGTTTTTGAGTTATTTTTTCAAGTTATTAAGGCCGTTGTTGTTAATTTTATTTTAAGAAAAAAAAAAATTTTTGTTAATTAAGCATGACTATTTAAGGCAAAATTTAATAATTTCTAGACTCTCCTAAATATGCTTTCTGTTTATCAGCTGTCAATACTATGTGAAGAGCCATCCGTGGGTGCTGGCCTATCAGGGTGTCATTACTTTTTTTGTGCTGGCCAACTTTACACTCGCCACGTTTATGGACCCGGGCATCATACCCAAAGGTATGTAGCGTGCTAAAAGGTACCCAGCGCCTCTCGCACAGCCTAAACTTGACTGAATTCTAGCCTCACCTGACGAAGACTGCGAAGAGGAGTTTCGTGCACCCCTTTACAAGAATGCCGAAATCAACGGCATCACGGTTAAAATGAAATGGTGTGTCACCTGTAAATTTTATCGGCCGCCCCGCTGCTCTCACTGCTCTGTGTGCAATCACTGTATAGAGGTAAGTGGTTCTATAATTTCTCGATTTTTTCTGTATCATATCTAAGTTACTTCTATACGCTTGCAGACATTCGATCATCACTGTCCCTGGGTGAATAATTGCATTGGCAGGCGCAATTACAGATTTTTCTTCTTCTTTCTTGTTTCACTTTCCATCCATATGCTAAGCATTTTTTCGCTTTGTCTCTTCTACGTGCTTAAAACGATGCCCAACATCAGGCAGACGGCGCCCATTGTCGCGTATCCTTTTTGCAAAAAATTCTTATATTTATATATACTAAAGTTTAGTAAAGCTCACAAACCGTTAAAACACAAACACTTTAATACTAATTTTGTTTATTTCGAATTAATCAATGAAATATAATTTTTCAGTAAACTCATCTTTCAAACCGTATACGCCCAATTGCAAAGTTTTCCATACAAAGCGAAAAAATTTATCGTTTTGATTTTAATCAATTCATTTTGCACATGGGTTATATCCGTTAAACTTAGTGTTGACAAAAATAATGCCCGTCATTTTCAGTTGTAACTTTTTTGAGTCGATTTATATGTAAAATGGGTCGCTGATTCCGAAAATAAAATTCAATAAATAGGTTGTCGGGACCGTTTTCGAGATAATCAAAAAAAGCTATATTTTCTACTTTTTAAAAAGGTAGCTTTGGTAAAGTGACAATAACTGCGTACATAATTTATTTATATTAAAGGTGTTCATATTTTTGAAAAGATAACAAAATGGCCTATCAACCTGCCATGCAATATCTTTAAAATCGGATTATTCGTTTAGAAGTTATTGAAGATTCATTGATATGTCTTATACGACCAACTATTTAAAATGATTGTATTCTGAAGTTTTTGCAAACATTTCATAAGTAAAAATGCTGATTGAATCCGAAACAATGAAGTTAAAAAAACAAAATTATTAAACGGTGATGCATTTGGGTCTACAAAAACAATTTAAAGTAAACAGTTCAGCATTTAATTCATAAAGATACATCGTCAAACCTCAAAAAAGTATCGTTCATTAAAATCCATGAATAAATTGCAAAGTTATACCCATTTATAGTCACTGCATGCATTTCACGTTCAACTGTTCTTTAATCTCCCCACATTGTAAATTTTTTTTTTTTAGAGGTTGGTTTTTCGAGTAGAGATAAAGCTGACATTTATTTGTTCAATCTGGTAACTCTAATGTCATTTATGTTTAGTTTGGTTTGTCATTTCATCATGAACAGGTTGACAAAAGAACAACGCTTGCAAATCGTGCAAATTTATTTCGAAAATAATGGTTCAGTTCGCGAAGCTTACCACAAGCTCCGTCCATTTTATGGTCGACACAATAGTCCATCAAAACAATTAATTCGATTAACCATGGATCGTTTTCCTACGACTTTTACTCTATGTGATAATACGCATCCGCAGAGACGTCAAACAGTCGCACCAAAGAAACAATTGCCGCTGTAGAGAAAAGTGTTGCAGAGGAACCGAATGAATCGATTCGCCATCGTGCACAGCAATTGAGCTTTGTCCATCAACTTTATGGAAGATTTTGCGCAAAAGTGTTTGGCTTACGACCTTACAAGATCCAACTTGTTCAAGAATTAAAGTCGCGAGACCATGCAATGCGTCGTGATTTTGGTGTATGGGCCGAAAATGAGATTGATCTCGATGCTGATTTTCATCGCAAAATTTTGTTCAGTGATGATGCTCATTTTTGGTTGAAGAGCTACGTCAACAAACAAAATTGCCACATTTGGAGTAAAGATAATCCACATGAGACCCTTGAGACGCCATTACAACCACAAAAACTGACTGTTTGGTTTGCTCTATGGGCTGGTGGAGTCATTGGGCCACTTCTTCCGAAATGATGCTGGAGAGTCAGTTACTGTTAATTGAAACCGGTATAGAGCCATGATAACCGACTAATTTATTCCCGAATTGGATAGCATGAATGTGGATGAGATACGGTTCCAACAAGACGGCACTGTATGCCACACAGCGCACGTCACAATCGATTTATTGATGGAAACATTCGATGAGCGGATAATTTCGCGGAATAGACCTGTCAATTGGCAACCAAGATCGTGTGATTTGACACCATTGGATTATTTTCTTTGGGAATATGTGAAGTCGCTCGTCTACGCCAACAAACCATAAATATTAGGGGACTTGGGAGCCAACATTCGTCGCGTTAATGCCGACATACGGCTTCAAATGCTCGAAAAAGTGCTTGAAAATTGGACCTCTAGACTTGGCTATATTCGAGCCAGACGCGACGGCCACATGCCGAAAGTCATATTTAACCATTAATGACATTAAAACGATTTTCTTTTGTTTTATTTCAATTATAAGTTCTATACCTCTAAAAAAGACATCCTTTATTAAAAATTTTAATTTTCCACTCTAGACTATTAACTATTTGTAGATTGAAACAAAAATTTGTTTTCATTTATTTTGGAATTAGTAAAGCTACAGACCCAAAGAGTAATACAAAAAACCAAAATTCTAGATTTTGAGAATAAGTTTAACAAAAAATAGCTTTTTAACATGGGCATATTTTTGTTCAAAATTTCCATTTCAGTCCTTAATAACTTCTAAACAAATAATCTAATTAAATTAATTTTGAATGGTAGAATGATAGGATATTTTATTACCTTTTCAAAAATATAAACACCTTTAATATTAATAAACTATGTTTGGCCTTGTTGTCACTTTACCAAAGCTACCTTTTTGAAAAGTCGAAAATATAGTTTTTTTCGATTATCTCGAAAGCGGTCCCGGCAACCTATTGTTTTAAATTCTTTTTCGGAATCAGCGACCCATTTTAAATATAAATTCACTCTAAAAAGGCCGGGATACAAACTACTGTTGCATAGTGTTCCTGACGTGTTGGTTCATTTCTGAACACCAGTCAAGTTTTGCCGGTCTTGGTTTAAAGTTAGTTCGGATAGTCATATAATTTTTCAGCCAAAAATCTTAAATAACCATATTCAAAGCTGCATGCACACACACGTTGAACAATCAGCTGTGCAAGCAGTAGTAAAATAATAGTAGTATGCAGATAAATGCCTATTCCTGGTTTCACTCTATGCACTTTCCACCAATTTGGCATACAGAAGTATCAGTCGCACCACTTAAATGCAAATCCAATGCATTAGTTTTATACCATTTCGATATATGTATACATGACTCTTAAGTATACTCACAATTTTAATCACAATTGGTAGAGATTATTGTAAATTTAATTTCGTGTAGTCCATGGCACAACCGATTGACATAATAATGATGCTAGTGTCACCATCATTGGCAGACATATTATGGAATTTTCTGTAAAATTTTTTACAAAATTTCTGAAATACTAATTTCCATAGCAGTGACAAGACTACCTATACTATTTAAGCCCATGTTTCTCTAATAGAACAGTTGCGGCATAACCAGTTTGTCAAAAAAAAAAAAAAAAAAAAAAAAAAAAAAAAACAATCTTTAACACGCCGGATCTGATCTGACAGATCGTTTCTATGTCAGCTGGTGAATGCTTCTGATATCTTTTCATAAAAGATTAATCCTACCCGAGTCCTTTGTACTAACTATAATAACAACAATTTTTTGAATTTGAAGGGAAATGACCGTATGTACGTTGTAGTCCTACCCGAGCTTAGTATTACTGCTTACCTGAAATTTTCAGAAATCTGAAGTTATGGCCAAAAACGTTTTCGAGCCACTTTTTACACTTAACAGGTAATAACTTTTTTTTTGGTGGCAAATGCATAATAAGTACTTACCAATACAGATTATGAAAGAATATAAAACAACCTTTCAAATGACATATATATTCATACTGTATATTCAGTATTGCTCAAGATATAGGCAAGTCAGAATAGTTTTTTTTTTTAATGAAATTACATTTTTTTTTTATCACTATTTATTTTCATCGATTCGGCGTACAACAACGTTTATTTTAACAGAATTGGTTAAAAATTAACAAAATTGTGATCAAATTCGTATACGAGTAATTTACGTCTAGCGTGTTTATTTTAATAGCACTGTCCGATTTTCTGAGCTTAGTATTCTTAACAATAAAAATAGTTTTAAAAAATTTTTCTGATATAGTAGGGCTTAACCGATTTTAATACAACAATAACTTCATACGTACGGCTATAAAAAAATAAATGAAAATAAGTTATTGAATTTATTAATACGAGAAAATATTTTTTTAATATTAAAACATTTTTTAGTCAATAACAAATTCAATAACTTAGAAACTATCATTGACATTTGGATATTTATTGACTCCTCATGCTTGGACAGCTTAACTTCTTGCACAGTTTTATACAGGGTGTAAAAAGGTGCTTTAATATTATTGACACGGCTCAAATTTATATTTTCGACATTACTCTATTGTTAACACTAGTAATATATTTACACTTAACTTCAATTATTCTCACAAGATGTTACCAAAAATAAAGATCTTTCCAAATAGCCGAAGTGTGGCTTACAGTGACCTTCAAATTGATTCGAATGCAATTAGGTTCGACTGTGCACAACGAAGTATTATGGGCTTGCAGCCTTGAGTTTAATCTTTTTTTCAGCTCTTTACATATTTTGCCAGATTGGATCATCTTAACTTTGAATATGTTCGGTTCGATAGTATGATATTAATGGGCCTTGTCACAGTTCTAGCAATACCAATATTTGGGCTAACGGGCTTCCACATGGTGCTTGTGTCGCGAGGTCGCACTACCAACGAACAAGTAACAGGCAAGTTCAAAGGCGGCTACAATCCATTTTCGCGCGGCTGTTGGCACAACTGCTGCTATACGCAGTTCGGGCCACAGTATCCCAGGTAATGAAAAAGTTGTATTCTGATTCCGATTTGACTCATATATATTTGAGTCATATATTCTTTATATTCATAGCTTGCTGAAGCCGAAGAAATATGCATCACGACGGTCACAGACGCAAAATCAAGCCATAAGCACAATATGCAACGATCGGACCAATCAACAAACCAACGCCGGTAGTGGAACCGGAGCCGGTGGCAATGGCAGCTCCGCTGGTGACGTCAACAGTGTCATCCGCGGCACTTCAGTACAATATTCACCCCGCTCCTATTACGATTCGAGTCGGGAGAAGCGCGGAATTCAGGTAAAGACTTATATGGCCGAGGGCAATGGTTATAATCAACGGTCGGGCAGCACAACGCTTTATAGTAAGGTGGGTAACATTTTGCAAAGCGAAATATTGCAGAAATTGCTATGCAATACGATTATAAACTCTAAGAATATAACAAAGCATTTCTTTATCTGTGTACCTATTTATGTGTATCTTAATCGGTATCTGTAATTTTAGTCGAGTGGCGACCACAATAAACAGCTTTTCTGTTGGCGTCACTTTTTTATGTTTTCATATTGGAATATAATTGTAATTGTAATTGTAATTGTAATTGTAATTGTAATTATAATAGAATCGGTGGAGTTTGGTTTAATTAATGTTAGCTGTAACTGTAACTATTTATTTGTTTGCTAATTTACTTTAACTAATTGTCAACAATACCTGCTTTATTGCCTATTAATTACACTGTTCAAGTCGAAACAAGAAAGGCCCAAATAAAAAAAGGTTTAACTCTATTTCGTGCCTACTAAATCGAACTGCATCATTAGTTTCTTCCGTTATCACAATGGTTTCATAAAATATTTTTTTATACCATTGCAAAAGGGTGGTATTATAGTTTTGTCCCGAAATATAAAATGCATAGAAGGAGACGTCTCCGACTTCATAAAGTATTATATTCTTGATCAGGTCGACGAGCTGAGTCATGTGCTTCTGTCTGTCTGTCTGTTTCTATGCAAACTAGTCTCTCATTTTTTGATAAAATTTGGCACGGATGCTTCTTTCTGCTGCAGACAGCGCATATTTCAGAATCAGTCGGATCGAATCACTATATCAAATAGCTGATATAGGAGCGATCTTTTTGCGATTTTTTGTAAATATTAAAAATAAACTTGGCAGATCCTTGCAGTATTATGATGTGAACAATCTAACCCAGTTTTATCAAAACCACTATATATATAGCTATATAGGAACAATCGGTAGGAAAATTATTGTATGAAATACTTTTTTGTTTTCCAATATATCGAAATCAATATGAACAGATGTATAATTGTGATTTGTACAAGCTGTCCAAGTTTGATCAAAATCGGATCCCTTAATAGCTTGAAAAACAAAAAAATGTTTATAAAAGAATTCATTTTTCTTTCAAGAGCCGATGAAAATGGTTACAAGATTACGATTCTTCTATTACTTTTGCCCAAGACACCTACAGGACCTCAAAATGGGTTCTAGTGTCTTTGTAAGAATTAAAATTTGGAATATTTAAAACAACTTTTCAGAGAACCAACACCAACATATTCATAGATCAATTAATAAGTTGCTACCTGTGAAAAATTTTTATATCATCAAAATCTTAAAGAAAAGATGTGTATGATACTTTCGTGATAACGCGGAAAACTTATGATGCATTTCGATTTCGAATACCCGAAATAAGGTGAAACCGTTTCATTTAAGCTTTCCTCTTTCTTTTTTTTTTTTGGAAAAACCTTGCATAATACTATTGAACTGAATATTATTGTACTGTATTTAATGTTTGCATTTGAATGAAGATCTGAAAAATCTTTTTGCTTATATGTATGCTATTCCTTATTATCGTATTCACAAGTTCATCATATTGCTGTAACATATTGCAGATAGAATTCCTAAGGTTGTATCCAAACCTGTATATTTAACGCACAGTTCGTTAGTTTGCCCATCTTCATAATAATACTTGGTTACTCAGTGTGTAATTAAATTCTGTAGACATCAGATAGCAAAAATATTTCGTTTCGAGCTTAAGTTGTGCTATTGTAATTACTGTTGATTTATGTACATTGATGTCCATTTTCGACGTAAATTGGCTTCGTTCCGCGACGAACATGCTCTTGCCTTTCTTTTTACCTGTTAAATAAATAAATAAATGAATTCATATTTATGCATATTAAGCTTTGTGTCCTGCGGAACTCAACGGGGCTGCGGGCTGGACGGTCATGCAAGGTGATTTGTGTGTAAAGATAGTTTAATATTAGGTAGTTTGCCTTTTGTTTTGCTATCTCATATTTTACTAAATGAATGTTTAGATTATTATAAAAGTTCTTGTTCCGAATATAATTTCAATATTGCTGCTGCTCTCATATTCCTATAGCTGGGAGCCATAGGTTCAGATTGCTTTTAACGGAAGGCAGTTTTGCCTGCTGAGAGTAAACTTAACATGTTTGCACTTTTATTCTTTTACTTTAATACGCCAATCTGATAGCCACTTTTCCACAACTGTCAGGTGAACAGCAAGTTGCGCTGTTGCTTTATTTGGGCATCTGGAGCGACTCAGTATTGAAGTATTGTCAGCAAATGTAGTTGTTGTTAGTCGTTCGTTTGTAGGGATTCCTGCTGTGTATAGGACGTACAAGGTTGTCCCCAGTACGTAACCGTGAGGAACTTCGGCTTTCGTAATGTGTTTGTCAGTCATAGTAGCATTGCATCTCACAAGGAAACCCTGGTTATGCAGATACGCTTCAAGTAGCTTGTGAGTGTGCTTGGAGAGACTCGATCAAAAGATTGAGAAACATCAAGGAATATCGCACTGCAGTATTCCCGCTTTTCGAATGGAGCACTTATATCTGATGTTATATGGTTCACTTGCTCGATAGTACCATGTTTTTCTCGGAAGCCAAATTCATGAGCCGGGATTACGTTGTGTGCCCTCTGGTAGGGAATTATGCGCATCAGGACCTTTAACATGCACGATAGAAGGCTTATAGGCCTGTAAGATGATGACATTTTATGTTCTTTTCCTGGTTTCGTTATCATCATTATGATACATTTTTTTGGAAAATAGCCAAGTCGTGTGATCACGTTAAAAAGCTTGCAGAAAAGGCAAATGGCACAGATCAGAAGTTCGATGATCATTTTTGTTATTAGATCGCAGCTTAGAGATTTTTTTGGTTGGCGATAGTTGTACTATGTACCAGCGTTGGGCGTCTTCCTCTTTTTTTTTTTGGAGCCTTACTGAGTCTTCGGGTAGCTTTTTTAAGTCGTTATTATGAGGATGACGGTCTGTGAATCGCTTTTCCAGAGCAAGCTATTTAATTTGCAGATTACTTTTTTATGGGTTCGCCTGCTCAGTTGATCCTTGAGGTGTTGAAATTTTGGTTGCGGCGACAAGTACCGATTCAAGTGAATTAGTAGAGTAGTCGATATCCGCTTCGATCTTGAACCGGGGGGATTTATCGATGTAGGAACTCACGTTTTTGTACGTGTTTGAGCGTTGAAGAAAATTTAATTATACAGGTGAGTCTATTACATCAGGTAGACCTACCCAGGAAAACACAGTTCAGTTGGTTGCTTGGTTTTTTGACTTCGTTGCATAGCTGCCTTTCTTTGGTGGTTACAATTCGAGATCCCCAGTGCATTTGCTTTGCATTGTAGTCGCCGGCTGTAATGAATCGATTACCCAGGGTGTTATAGAAGTCTACGAATTGACTCTCAGAGATTGTGAACCGCGGCGGGCAATAAACTGCGGACAGAGTAAGATTTCCGCTGCCAGCTTACACGTATATTGATGTAGCTTGCAAATAATTTGTTAGTGCCGCGAAATGCCATTTAAATTCCACAGGGTTATTCTTGGTGAAGCCATTAATTACACTATGCAACAGCATTTTGCTTTCCAGACGTTTTAGAGTGAATTAATATTTAAAATGGGTTGCTGATTCCGAAAAAGAATTTAAAACAATAGGTTGTCGGGACCGTTTTCGAGATAATCGCAAAAGCTAGATTTTTCAAAAAGGTAGCTTTGGTAAAGTGCCTATTTATTGAATTTTATTTTCGGAATCAACGACCCATTTTACATTTAAATCGACTCTAAAAAGTTCGGGACACATACATTTTTTTCAAATTGTTGCATTGTGTTATTTGCGCCTACAGCTGAACTCTTCCATGAAAAACTTCTTTATTTTTACCATTGCAAGTGTTTATAGCTTCGTCATGTCGAAAAGTGCCGTTTATTTCTTGTTTGTTGTATGTGATGTTGTAGACCGTGCAGATGTATGCAACATAGGCATTTATTTATTGGTACATAAAAGCACTGACCATGCTCACCAGCAGATGTTTTCTGGCCAATTTTTGTAAAAAAAACCATCGATAGCTCCAATATATTAACAAAATTTTGCAAAGCAAACATGAAAATAGTGCTGGTTATTTGATGTTATTTATATTAATGTACATATAAAAAAGATTGTTGTAGTGAAAATTATATTGTCAAATTATTGTTAGCCCTAATTTTTATGAATTGTCTAGGTTGTCAATAATTTGACAATCAAAATCAGAAATAAAATACTCTAGTCGAGCGTTCCCAACTACAATAATATATAAATAATATACAATACATAAACACGGATCTGTGCAAGCAAGCAGAGCACTCCAGATAAAAACTAAGGTGTTTTTCTGAATTCGAGAATTAGTTTTTTTTTAATAATTTCGATGTTATGATTTTCAATTTGTCCAATTTATCTCTTACAGATTACTGTAGAATACACACCAGATAAGACAATATGAATTATTTTATTTAATGCAACATTAGTAAATTGTTTTTTATGAGCAGGCAAAATCACACAAAACGAAACAAAAGCATTTGTATTTGTTTTGAAGTGTTTAGCGTCGGCTTATCAAAAATACATGTGCATACACAAAATGAACGGAATCAAAAGACAAACGCAAAATAAAAACATGATTCGAGTTGAAAGCAGGTTCGTTTTTTTTTTTTAAACATTAAATTCATTTTGTTATTCTTTCATAGCTTATATATTTTTATACTATGTGCAATTTTTGCTTATTCTGGCCTAATATATTTCCATGGTAGAATAATTTTTCGGTAGAAAGCGTTTTGTTTTTCAAGATATCTGAATCAGACCCACAAATTATTAAATTATTAATTAACCAAAAACATTGGGCGAATTGTCCATTTCTGCGAAATCTATTCAACAAATTAATGGTCGTATTTTGAAAAATTGACTTTATTTTTTAATAGTAGGAACCTCAGTTAGAGTCACTGACAACTCTTTTCTTGTGGCAACCCTCTAAAGTCAGCTGATTTATTAAAACATTTGCGTGCCGTAATTATCAAATATATTTTTAATGTCATAAGTGAAAATATATGTGTGTTGTTTTTGTTGTGTACTGTTTTGTATCGTGTATTTTTTTTTTTTTTTGCAAGAATCTCACGTATGGTGTTGTGTGGAGGATTACTTTCGTAACGCATAGTAGCGCACGCAACTAAACACTACAAGTTACTTTCCAAAGTCCCTAGTATATAGTGCTATCAATCTGTTTACGCATTTTTGAGCTTTTTCGAATAAATTTTGAGTTGAGTATATACTAAGTTTACCAGTGGTATCCAAAGGAATTCGAAAATGCAGTTTTTCTTAAAATTCTTCTTTAGTCTTACTAACATTTATGCAAAGTTTGAAGTCTCTAGCTTTAAATTTAGAATAAATGCCGCAAAAATCGACACTGTGCACTGTAGAAAAATTTTCATTTGCTTGAAAATCTTTTTTGCAATGGTACCTATCTTCGGCATACTAAAGATAGGTGTTATATCATGTCTTACTTTAATAAAACGAAATGATATGCGAAACATTTTGTTATATACAGGTGTGTAACAGAAATCTCTAAAGATTTTGCGTTGGGTTGGTTTTGAAATCTCTAGTAAAAACCGTCGGTGTCACAGAAGTCTGTGAGATTTAATTTTTCGAACTTTCAGTGGCGATTTAACTGCCTTCCTAGGGTTGTCACCTGAAAAAAATTATTTTTTTAAATATTTGATCGAATTTTATTTTAACTTTCGAAGAACAAAGTCAAAAAGATTAGATGTTTTAAATTTGTTTATAAAAACAAAATATTAATGGAACTAAACCTTGATTGATTTAACACAAACTAAATTTGGAAATGTTTGAATATTTGGCCCGTCAAATATAACAATACGTATGATAACTCTATGGTGGTCATTTATGCGTAAGATCGGTCATTCTGGGTGAGATTGTCTGCGACAGTCTGAAATCAGATGTCTACTTCCTTTTTGCGCGCACCAAATTAACATAAATAATAACAAGAAAGAAACGGCTTTTTTCGGCACTCCGAAGCTACATGTATGTATACCCTTGCAGAAAATGTTGAATACTTTTGCATAGAATAACTCATTTTTGACCTTATATGGCAGCTATATGATACAGTGGTCCTATTTTATTCAAACTTGGTCTGATTGTACAAATCGTATACATACATCGATATGTCATTGGTTTTGATATCTTGAAAAACAAAAAAGTTTTTCATACAAATACTTTTCATGAAAATGATTGTTCCTATGGCAGCGATATGATATAGGAGTCGGTTCGGACTGAATTTGATATACAATCTACATCATATCAAACTTCATCTGTGCCAACTTTCATCAAGATAGCTTAAAGCTAAAGCCGAAAAGAAAGCATAGAAAAAAAAAGGAAAGACGGACATGGTTATATCGACTCAGCTCGTCGTTCTGATCAAGAATATATATACTTTATGGGATCGGTTCTTCTAGGCATTACTTATTTCGAGACAAAATTAAATACCCTTTTGCAAGGGTATAAAAATGCGAATTGCGGATAAGAGACGCAATACAAAGCACGCCATCAGGATAGAACACCCCAAATTGGAATTGTGCAATTGCTCTTTTTCAGTTGTTGTTAGATGTTGTTACATTTTTTGTTTTTTGCTTAATCATCTTCGTGGCCACTCTCTCTGAGCGAAATATTATGTTCCTGAGAAGTTCCGTTATATGGTTTCTTGTTGTCATTTATTTTCGAAGAAGAAGAGAGCATTGATTTTGCGCCATCAGGATAGCACACCCAAAAGAAAATTAAGTTTGCTTCTATATTTGGTCACCTACAGTAACGATTTTTTTTTGAAGCTTAGTTTGCTTGTTCTGAATTTTAAAAAAATTAAATAAGTTTAGAAAATTTATTATATACAGAAAAAATTAACAGTTCAAGCGCGTAAGGAATTTGGTTTATTTATCTGCCAATTTAAAGTAAACTAATATTTTAAAAGTAAATCATCTCTTAACGACCCTCAAATAGTTATTCGTTATAGTAGTTATATCGGTTGCAATCATACGACATGGGGTTGCAATTTACGCTGCGTTCTGTTTTTGGATAAAAATAGTCGAAATAGTGAGATCTAGATGATAAAAACTTTTACCTCCTTAATTTATGGAGCCAAGAATATCTATAACAACAATTTTTTTATAGCTGGGAAGGGGATATGATGGCGAGGTGGCCCATCATATATAATGGGATATGTGGGTTATAATTGTTCTCCTGAAAAATGGGTGATAACTTAAAGCTATGTCCTTGAAATTTCATTTTGCAACTGAGAAACTTTAATTACTGATTTGTTGTGATACTTACAGCAACAAAAATCAGAACGCTTACACTGTTTGGGTGTTAAGGTCATGAATTGAACGCTAAAAAGTAGATATATAAAGGTTTTTAAAATAACCAATTATGTAAAAGGATGGTAAATGGTATTTTTTAAAGGGGAGCAACCAGAATTCTAATAAAAACTGAGCTTACCGAAGGAATAAAACGTATTTTGCAGAAAATTTTGCAATATTATAAATAACCCAGTACCAGTCATTTCTCATTACAATATTTTAAGTTGTATTAGAGTAGGGCGGATTAATTCTTTATTAAATGCATAAAAAAATAGTAAAATTTAAGAATTTTTTTTTAGTTATAATAAAGTCTATTGCTTTAAATAGCAAAAAAAAAAATAAAAAATAAGAAGGTAGGGTGTGTTATCCTGATGACCAACTTTTTGTTACGTTTATATTGTACAATTTTGAATTTAAATGTTATAATATATATAAGCCACTGTTACACACATTATTTTCGTTATATTTTATTAAGAATTCAATAAGCAATAAATGGAAAAAATTTCGGATTTTTAACTCTATTATTTTGGCTGAATTCAAGCCAACAAAAATGCCAATGGGGGGTGGGCTATCTTGATGGCGCGCAGTGTAAATATAAAACTCTTTAACCTGACTGACTGATTGGAACCCCCCCAGGCCAAATGAAAAGAACCTGAAATTTTTGAAAATAGCTTTCTATTATATCGTAGGTTAGTACTGTGGAAAAATTTTATGGAAAATATATTCGAAATATTCGAAAATATATTTAAATTTAATTTAAAAATTGATCAATTTAATACGCATGTTTTTGTGTTTGTTTGCAACTGTGTGCAATGCATCTATGTATGTGTGAAAAGATTAAAAACCTCTCTCTACATTTTTCCCTGAGTCCGACTGAAATATCGATATTGCCTATGCATTCGCACCGTTGGGTAGTATGTATGCACGATACAGAGACTCATAAGTAATGACAAAACGGCTGCAAATTTTCGGTTCTCACTGCGCATGATGTACATTATCCAATAAGGACGCAATAGACTCAAAATGTATGGAAAATTTGGACTTTTTTTTTGGTTAATCGACTGCTGCTACTGATTGGGTTATCTAATATATAATATTACCAAGCGCATCTAATGTAGTATTCAAGGATCCTCTACGTGCCATACATATTCTGCAATAGGTGGAAAAACTTAGAAAAGGTTGCCAAATTTGTATCTTTGAATGGAAAAGTATCTTAATTTTTAAAGTATGTTTGTAAAACTTGGCACAGAAGCTGCTTATATCTAATCAGCAAATCGGCAGATCGGATAACTATGTCATATAGCCTTCATACAAAAGATCTGTTCAAAATGTATTTGTTGTATGAGGAGCATTTTTGTTTATCAAGATATGTCAACCAAATACAAGTCTCTTTATGCCCTACACCAGTTGACCAAGTTTTTTTTATATGGACTGCCCAAAATACACAAGGCTAACACACCACTAAATAATAATGTTAGAGGTCTCAACAAATAAGAGGGGGAGGCGGTGCTGCGACCAGTCGTTCTATCACACCACTAAGATCAATAGCTTCATCGATAAACATGCCATTGTATGGACTAGCAAAACACATAGGTGCAATATTAAAAAACTTAGTTTCAGACGACTACAATATAGACAGTGCAATAAAATTAAAACAACAACTATATAATACAAAAGTTGAAGAGGATGAGATACTAGTATTATATGTCGTATCTTTATTCACGAACATACTCACAACTCTACCGTGACGGAACATAATGGAACACACAAACATACCTAAACAAAAACTTAAAGAAATATTGGACTGCATTCTCATCGACAACAATTACTTAACGTATGATAACACCATACATAACCAAATATTTGGCATGCCCATGGGCAATACAATCTCACCGACAATTGCAAATATAATACTTGTCAAAATTCTGGACAATACATTAAACAGTCTAAAATACAAAAATATGCATATCAAACATATTTATAAATATGTATATGACTTAATATGCATTATTAAAAAAGAGGACGCACAAGACATCTTGAAAACATTGAATGAACAACACGAACGGATCCAATTTACCATAGAAACAGAAAATGAAAACAAAATAGCATATTGAGACACAGAGAAGGTAACAAATTAGTTTTCAAATAGTATGCAAAAAAATCGCATCTTGGTCAGAATATTAATTATCATACCCACCAACCTATGAATCAAAAAGAAACACGGCAAAAAAATTTCATAAGGGCTTACACAATCGGTGATGATTATCATAAGCCTGAAATATATATAAAGCTAAAATCTATATTTTTAATAAATAATTTTCCTGGAAAAATAATTGACAACCTAATAAAACAAGTAACAAGCCAGGATTTAAATTGATTATTATATTATATAGGCTGTTAAGAAAGCTTGGTCCTTAATATCCTTAAATTACATAGAAAAACTGTATAACTCTATTCCTGACAGGATATTGGAGGTTAGCCATAACAAGGGGGGCTCAACCCATTATTAAATTTACTTTTTCTTAGTCCGAATTTAATTATCTTTTTTATTGCTTATATTGTTTTAATCGCATAAGTTTATAAAATTGTTATTAAGTTAAAATGTGCTATTCAAGTGGACCGAAAAACAAACACATTTTTTTTTTTATAAAAATAAAATAATTTTCTAAGCTGTTTCTTTGAAGAAAGTCAATCCGTTTCGACTTGAATTATAAGCAATGAGTTGGTCTTTTATTTAAAATTTAAATTAACATTCTCATTATATTCGTTTGATATTAACTTTGAATTCATATTTTGCTGATGTGCTATTCAAGTGGCGCTCAGTGTATAAACACAGTTCTCAAATCACCCAGAATATATTAAATTACATAATTGACCATTTAAAATAATTTTTCCCAAGACGAAAAAAAATGTATATAGATTTTTAGTCAAATGTGCTATTCAAGTGAAACGATTTTAAACAGCATTTTTTGCAATATTTTTGTATAAATACCAAATTCTTGAATTGCGCTGAGCAGATTCAAATAATTTTCATTTTGTATTATAGACAATAAATTGTTTTCTTAATACAGACTAACAACTTTCTATTATCGCATATGGCTTAAAAGATAAGAGCAATATAAATTAAGTTTCCCTGGTAAGCTATTAATGTAAAACGGAGTGTATATATATTTATTTAAGCAAAAACATGATTTTTCACTTGTTTACAGACTGCCTAAAGAAAGTTTAAATCGGGGGTGAGCGCCTATGCACATGACGCATATTTGTTTTGTATTGCACATTGCTTATGAAAGTGTATGAGCTTACACATGGTTAATGTTTTGGTGCACATTGCAAATTACACAAAAATTTTTCACTTTTCGCTTTCCGTCAAATTTCGTTGCTGCCAAAACAAAAACAATTATTTTTTGCTAAGTTTTTGTTATTAATGTTTGTTAAGTTTAATTTAATTCATTTGTCATTTAATTTGTATTTCACGTGTCGGTAAAATGTGTGGGAGAGTTTTCTCTTTGCTGAAAACTTTAAATATGAAATGCAATGTTATTATACAAGAAAATATTATTAACAAATACAAAATATAGTCGGGAAAGGCATTTCTTAATATATCACCCACTGGATGGAAAACACGCTCATATTATTTTTCAATGTACACATTGAAACAAATAAAATTTTCGTTGCAT
>JAWNNH010000333.1:0-11261 GCA_035043045.1 Hirtodrosophila alboralis
AAATATCTAATTTATGATTTATTAGTATGCTGTTCACGCATACAAATAAATAATTTTATATGACACGTGCTTTCAATATTTATGAACTTGTTAAGATTAGATTTATTATTATACACATACATTTTTATTACGTTATTAATATTTTATAAAAAACATATATAATTATAAACATCTCATTTCCTTATCGCCAGACTTCCAATGTCTCAATTGTTTTTTTGGCATCGAAATGATTTGATTATGCGATTTTAATAGTCTTATTGACTTCCTAAAATATGTTTCCCCAAGCAAAAAATACATAAAAATAGAAGGAAAAATTCTTATCGCCAGACTTTCTAGCCCATTTGGCAATCAAATGCTTCGATTATACATATTTACATTCTAAATAGATTGTCAGCGACTCGTACATACATCTGGTATATGGTGGTATAATCACCTCATCATAATTTGTAGCATTTCCCTCTGTGAGCCAAGTAAAAAGATTTGTTGCTTTTCACACGAAAAATGAACCTATTTTTATATTGTTTCAACTTGGATATATTTTTATGTTTTGTTCATAAATTGTTTCGTGATTAATCTATTTGATCCGAAAAGATTTGCGCCCAAACGATTTTTATTTGAACTTGAGGCACACATAATATATTAAATTGTTGTTTAACTCGTCGACACAATGTAGTCATTAGAAATGCGCACATACTATATCTTTACTCTGTCCGACTTTGATTGCTAACTCAGCTCATAAGGCTATTATTTCAGTTTGTTGTTTTTAAGCACAATCAAAGCAATAGGATGTTGCCTCTTGGCCTTATATCGAGGGGTTGTAGGTGGACACGATCGAACAAATCTTAACACCTTGAATCTATTTGCTCTTCATATATTGTATTTAGTATTTGTTGTTGCTTTATCTTTTTCTTTTCACTCTATTTTGCACAATTGAAAATTCAATTTTCAAGCAATTAAAAATTTTCTCGAAGAACACACAAACAGAAGAATACAAAAGCTAAAATCTATTTAATGAGCGCAATGATTGACTGGGCAACACTGTGGTTGCTACAGTTTACATATATATCAATATGTTTAAAATATACTCTTCGAACTTTTGTGTTTTGTAGATTATTGAAACTGTTCTGAAAATTCTGGATTTAAGATAAATAAATTCAATATAATAATGGAAACATTCTAGGGAAATAAACTTTTACATGTTCTCTATAATTTATGATTAACTAGAAGTTTATATATTAAATCATTTTTATGTGAAAAAAGGGATCTAATTAGGATAGAATTAAAGTGAATTCAATTCATAAATTCGTCAAATTACGCTCAAAGTGAAAATGAGAACATTTAATGTAAATTCACATCTACGAAATCTTGTCAAATACTATTAATACTATTTAATATAAAACTTTCGATGATTTTTATAGAAAAGCCTAATCAAATAAAAAATGTTTATTTTCTAAAATAAGGAATATTTATATTATGGAAATATATATCCAAAAAGTGAATTCAATTCATACATTTGTCAAATTATGCTAAAAGTGAAAATGAGAACATTTAATGCAAATTCACATCCGCAAAATCTTGTCAAATACAATAAATAATAGTAATAAATTTAATATGAAACTTTAGATGATTTTTAAAGGAAAGCTTAATTAAATAAAAAATGTTTATTTTCTGAAATTAGGAATATTTATATATCCAAAAAGTGAATTCAATTCCTAAATTCGTCAAATTATGCTATAAGTGAAAATGAGAACATTTAATGCAAATTCACATCTGCAAAATCTTGTTAAATACAATAAATAATAGTAATAAATTTAATATGAAACTTTAGATGATTTTTATAGGAAACTAAATTAAATAAGAAATGTTTTTTTTTTGGAAATTAGAAAGATTTATATTATAGGAATATTCTATACTATACTTTACTAGGGCAAATTTGGACTTGAAGAAATGAAATTTGCATTATTTACACAATACACACAATCTACCCTTTATAAATTGACAACAGGGTATATATAAAATCTAATAAGTGTCTCAATGTATAGAACGCATTTTTGGGAGACTAATGATTCAGTTTATATAAAATATATCATGAGTAAAAAGTAAAGCATGACAAAGCAAGTGCCAATTGTGACTCAAAATGATGTTTTATACACATCATGTGCTATATTACATTATATTATATTATATAAATGATTCAATAGTCAGGTATGCGTATGTTTTGGCTCCGTCTCTATATACATACATGACCCAACAAAAGTCAATTGTGTATAGATGCAATTACCAAAGCCAACAACTGTTGTGAGAATATCCAATTAGTGTTGACATGACACGCGACACAATGTACAAAATGTAAGCTATATAAGCTGATTATTTGCGACGAGGTTTATTTGGGGAGTAGGAAGGGAAGGGGGTGTTGGACAGGTTACAATTATCTGGATGACAATATGATGCTGATGCTTACCTTCGTAATTGACCTGACCATCACCATCGATATCAGCCTCACGGATCATCTCATCGACCTCCTCGTCTGTTAATTTCTCGCCCAAATTTGTCATCACATGACGCAATTCGGCCGCTGAGATGAAGCCGTTGCCATCCTTATCAAACACTCTGAAGGCTTCCCGAATCTCCTCTTCGCTATCGGTGTCCTTCATTTTGCGTGCCATCATGGTAAGGAATTCTGGGAAATCAATTGTACCGTTGCCTGGAAAAATATACAACAAAAAATAAAAATAATTAGTATTAAATAAAGTTAATTAAATAAAGAAATATCTTAAAATATGCCTACATAAATTTAACTTAAATATTCTTATTTTTCACTCAAAAACACTCATACTAAACAGTGTAGCCACATCTAACTAAGCTGCAAAAACAGTGTTTCTACATAGAAGTTGAGATATATTACAGCTTTAACCCAAAATTTCATTAAATTTTAACTTAAATTAATTTACAATCTTCTTTTGTACAATTTTCATTGTTTAAAGCGCTCAAAAACAATGTTACCACAAGTATTCAAAGCTATAAAACAATGTGAGCTTATCTAAAGGGCTAAAAACAATGTTACCACATCTAAATAAAGCTGTAAGCACAGTTTAACTATAGAAAAATAAACCTTAAATTACAATTTTAACTCAGTTAACAACCTTTTTTTAGTTTACCATACATTCTATACTAAAATATTTATATACATTTTTCATTTTTACAATTTCCTAAATGAAAAATGTAATCAATTTAAAGCACAACACAAACGCTTGTCTGCCACAATTGTTGAACCCATCAAGTAGTACATTTTGGGCCAATTTACGAGCCAAAGATTCCTGTTTTTATTATAAAGTTGGCAGCTCTGGGCGCCTTTTCCCTTGTGTGTACCTGTCGGCTATATAAACTAGATCATAAATCCTTTTGGCCCCTTTGCAAACACACAGTGCGCACAAATCCCTGGCCAGGCATAATCAAGTGGATTTTTCATATTTGTCTAAGCCTGTCTGAAAAGGTTTGCCTCAACTTTTCTTTCCTTTTATTTTTTTGTGGCACACGTGGCGTATGAGCTACATTGTGGCGTTGATAACTTTACTGCTGCTCTGATAAAGCTGAGCCGGTAAGCCAGTTGGGGGCTCATTCGAAATACTTGAGGCATTTTTGTGGTTTACTCGAAGGACCGAACGAACAGTCGGCGGAGGAGCATGGGCACAAATGAAGTGGACTCCCTCGGACCCTCGAAATTCTTGTTATACTAATTGAAAAAGTTTTGCACAACACATTCTCTTTCTGTTTTTAAAGTTTGCACATAGTTTTTTGTTTGTAGGGGGGTTTGCAACTCCCCAGCAAACCGAAAAAAAAAAAAAACTTTTCCTTGCTAAACCCAGAAAAGTTTTTGTCGAGTTTGAGGCCTTAATTGTTATTGACTCTCTCATTCTCCACGGAAATCAGGGCATTTTGAAAAAAAATAAAAAATAAAGTTTTTCTCTTTGATAACATTATTGTATATTCAATTCTATGGCATATACTTGTATAAGTACACTAAGAAAAAATAATTTTTTTTAAGTATAGAAACACTTTCGATAAAAAAAAAATAAAATAAAATTCTACAAACAGAGTATAAATCTCTACAAAGAAGTGAAAATTTCCACAGTACGAATATATTTTCCATGATATGAATAAGCGAAAAAAATTATGAGTTTATAATCGGAAGTATGGATTTTCTACAATATGAAATCCAGGTGTTCTATGAAATGAATATAAAATTCATTAACCTGCAGAAAATTTTCTATGCTCAATATAAATTTTTACAAAATATGTTGACTTATTTCTTTCATCAAAGTAAAGTAATTTTTTTATTCAAATTTAAAAAAATAACGGATTTTTTTATTATGGACATAAAATTATAGATTTTTTCCATGTTTGGTAGAATAAGTTTCCTCGAGTTATCGAAATTAATTCGATCATGACAGAATATTTCACCATTTAAACATTTTTTTCACATTGTGGTAATTAAATATACAGGGCATAAAAAAATTTCTATGGCGCTATTTGTGTCCTGTTTTTCCAACCACTGACGTCAGTTTTCCACAATTGGATGTACACTTTTTTTTTGAGTGTATAATATATATAAATATATAGATATGCTTCGACTCCCTTGTGTGCATGTTTTTGAAACTAAATTGAGCGTGTATAATATTTGAATATAATGTAATCGAGTATGTGGCCATAAAAGTTGTTTTTTATCAAATTTAAAGTTTGATTATATTTCTAGGGATTAACAGAAGTATGATAATATTTGTGGACAATCTAAAGAACAGATATTGCCTTATTCCCTGAAGCTAACTCTCTTTCTCTTTCAAGCCCTTTTTGTTATAAATTAAATAAAAAAAAGTGTTGCCACACCAACTAAATTTATCAAATCAGTGTGTCAAACGTCAAAGGGATAAACAGAAATATGTTGATATTTGTGAACAATCTAAAGAACAGATATTATCCTATTCCCTGCAGCTAACTCTGTTTCTCTTTCAAGACCTTTCTGTTATAAATTAAATTGAAAAAAAGTGTTGACACACCATGTTAATTTACCAAAACAGTGCTGTCAAGCGTAGCAAGTTCACAAAAATTACCTACGATGGTTGTAATCATAAGTAAATATTATTAATTAAAATAATAATAAGCATTTCCAGCTCCCCTCACATTTAAAGCAAAAAAAAAAACATTCTTTAAACAATCTGAAATTGTAAAATTAATGTTTTGCTATTGCACTTAATAGTCCGCCCCCCAAAAACACTCTCCACAGTTAATGAATGTTCTTTTGCTCAAGTTCAAATACAAATCAATTCACACACAAAAATTCACACGAGTTCCAATTACTCGTAGTTCAATACCAAATATCCAAAACAAGGCGATTAGCAACTACATTAAAATCTGGCCAAACAGCTAAATAAATAATGAAAGCTTTAAAAACAACAAAAAAGAAAATTTACAAAAAAAAATATAAAACCATTTTCTACTCGAAATTAACTTGAATTACACATGATGTAAATTTTACATTGTAGAAAATAAAAGTTCTGATTTTAATATTAACAGTCTCTATGATCAGTATTCGACTAAGAAATTCTCTGTTTTTAGGAAAAAAGTTCATATTCTTAGTGTCTTGAATACCTTATGTGGCTTTCTTTTTTTTAATTATTTAAAAAATGTTAGTATTTAGCGGTATTATGATATTTAAATTAAGGAAAGTTGTTTATAAGGACTCTGTAAAAAGAAACTTAACTATAGAAGTTATTTTTCATAGATATTAATTCAGTTGTAAAGAGAAAAAATTTAAAAAAAATTTTCTTAATAATTTTTTTTAGTTCACTTTAGAAAATGTATAAAGTGAACTAAAAAAATTATTAAAATTTTTTTTTTCGTTTTTCAAACTTTAAGATAATACAATGAAATTAACTATAAAATTGTATATCCATTCTTTAAACAAAACACAGGGTATAACGACACAAAATCAAAATGACCAACGGAACCCCAATGTGTTATTTATAAAGAGTTTACACCTCCATTCCGCACCTCTCCCACTCCCCCTTACAACTAAATTTAGCGATGCGAACGAGCGAACGCGAAAAAATCTTATTAAAATTTTAAATTATCTGCAAAAATTTGCGCAACGTTGCGAATCGTCAAGTGATGTTGCAAGAACGGAAGGGGGGGCAGGCAACGGATATGTTTTGAGAACGTTTAAGACTGGGAGGGGGGTAAGAGAGGTAGACTGACTGGCTGACTGGTGAAATGGAAACCAAAAACCAGAGACATTGGCAGACATTGGCGTCTTCGTCATTCAGAAATATCAACATCATCATCATCATCGTCATGAGCCTTGTCAATCCGTAAACGGCGGGTCTGTCTAAGGCGCGTCTAACAAAACTTAAGTATTTATTTGGCCAACAAAAATGGCAACAAATTTTACGTGTGATATTTTCTATATATATATTATGATTTTTTTTCTTTTTTTTTTTTGGTTGGGAAATCCTAACAGGCCAAAAACAGCGACAGAGTTCACGTCAAATGTTTTAAATAGAATTATAAACAAGAGAAGAAGAAACCAAAAAAAAATCTGCTTTAATTTTTGTTATTTCTTCCTCTCTCTGATTATTATTTCAACAATAATCATAATATTAATATGCACTTCAATTAGACGCACATTTTTTCGACAGATTATTTGATTTTAATTCATTTTTCATTGGCCGCAAAAATTCACAACATTGAAATGATATGTGGCCCCACTGTGTAGAAAATGGTTTTATTTTTATTTATAATTTTTTCTTTTTGTTGTTTTTAAAGCTTTCATTATTTATTTAGCTGTTTGGCCAGATTTTAATGTAGTTGCTAATCGCCTTGTTTTGGATATTTGGTATTGAACTACGAGTAATTGGAACTCGTGTGAATTTTTGTGTGTGAATTGATTTGTATTTGAACTTGAGCAAAAGAACATTCATTAACTGTGGAGAGTGTTTTTTGGGGGGGCGGACAATTAAGTGCAATAGCAAAACATTAATTTTACAATTTCAGATTGTTTAAAGAATGTTTTTTTTGTTGCTTTAAATGGGAGGGGGAGCTGGAAATGCTTATTATTATTTAAATTAATAATATTTACTTATAATTACAACCATGTTTTTGTGAATTTGCTACGTTTGACAGCACTGTTTTGGTAAATTTACATGGTGTGGTAACACTTTTTTTAATTTAATTTATAATAAAAAGGTATCGAAAAACAGAAAGAGAGTTAGCTTCAGGGAATAGGGCAATATCTGTTCTTTTGATTGCTCACAAATATTATCAGACTCCTTTTAATCCCTAGAAATACATATATGTTTATAATCAAACTTTAAATTTGATAAAAATAACTTTTATGGCCACATACTCCTTACAATATATTCAAATATTATACACGCTCAATTTAGCTGAAAAAACATGCACACAAGGGAGTCGAAGCATATCTATATATTTATATATATTATACTTCTTCAAATATATGCCATAGAATGAATATACAATAATGTTATCAAAGAGAAAAACTTTATTTTTTATTTTTTTCAAAATGCCCTGATTTCCGTGGAGAATGAGAGAGTCAATAACAATTAAGGCCTCAAACTCGACAAAAACTTTTCTGGTTTTAGCAAGGAAAAGTTTTTCTTTTTTTTTTCGGTTTGTTGGGGAGTTGCAAACCCCCCTACAAACAAAAAACTATGTGCAAACTTTAAAAACAGAGAGAGAATGTGTTGTGCAAAACTTTTTCAATTAGTATAACAAGAATTTCGAGGGTCCGAGGGAGTCCACTTCATTTGTGCCTATGCTCCTCCGCCGGCTGTTCGGTCGGTCTCTCGAGTAAACCACAAAAATGCCTCAAGTATTTCGAATGAGCCCTCAACTGGCTTACCGGCTCAGCTTTTTATCAGTCAGCTCAGTAGAGCAGCAGTAAAGTTATCAACGCCACAATGTAGCTCATACGCCACGTGTGCCACAAAAAAAATAAAAGGAAAGAAAAGTTGAGGCAAACCTTTTCAGACAGGCTTAGACAAATATGAAAAATCCACTTGATTATGCCTGGCCAGGGATTTGTGCGCACTGTGTGTTTGCAAAGGAGACCAAAAGGATTTATGATCTAGTTTATATAGCCGACAGGTACACACAAGGGACAGCCCTCCCCCCCTGAGCTGCCAACTTTATAATAAAAACAGGAATCTTTGGCTCGTAAATTGGCCCAAAATGTTACTACTTGATGGGTTCAACAATTGTGTCAGACAAGCGTTTTGTGTTGTGCTAAATTGATTACATTTTTCATTTAGGAAATTGTAAAAATGAAAAATGTATATAAATATTTAAGTATAGAATGTATGTAAACCAAAAAAAGGTTGTTAACTGAATTAAAATTGTAATTTAAGGTTATTTTTTCTATAGTTAAACTGTGTTTACAGCTTTATTTAGGTGTGGTAACATTGTTTTTAGCCCTTTAGATAAGCTCTCATTGTTTTACAGCTTTGAATATTTGTGGTAACATTATTTTTAAGCCCTTTAAACAATGAAAATTGTGCAAAAGAAATTTCTAAATTAAGTTAAGTTAAAATTTAATGAAATTCTGAGTTGAAGCTGTAATATTTCTTAATTTCCATGTGGAAACACTGTTTTTGCAGCTTAGTTAGATGTGGTTACACTGATTAGCAGGAGTTTTTTGAGTGAAAAAATAAGAATATTTAAATTAAAGTTATGTAGGCGTATTTTAAGATATTTCTTATAACTTTCTTTAATAATAATTATTTTTTTTTGTTGTATATTTTTCCAGGCAACGGTACAATTGATTTCCCAGAATTCCTTACCATGATGGCACGCAAAATGAAGGACACCGATAGCGAAGAGGAGATTCGGGAAGCCTTCAGAGTGTTTGATAAGGATGGCAACGGCTTCATCTCAGCGGCCGAATTGCGTCATGTGATGACAAATTTGGGCGAGAAATTAACAGACGAGGAGGTCGATGAGATGATCCGTGAGGCTGATATCGATGGTGATGGTCAGGTCAATTACGAAGGTAAGCATCAGCATCATATTGTCATCCCAATAATTGTAACCTGTCCAACACCCTTCCCTTCCTACTCCCCAAATAAACCTCGTCGCAAATAATCAGCTTATATAGCTTACATTTTGTACATTGTGTCGCGTGTCATGTCAACACTAATTGGATATTCTCACAACAGTTGTTGGCTTTGGTAATTGCATCTATACACAATTGACTTTTGTTGGGTCATGTATGTATATAGAGACGGAGCCAAAACATACGCATACCTGACTATTGAATCATTTATATAATATAATATAATATAGCACATGATGTGTATAAAACATGATTTTGAGTCACAATTGGCATTTGCTTTACTTTTTACTCATGATATATTTTATATAAACTGAATCATTAGTCTCCCAAAAATGCGTTCTATACATTGAGGCACTTATAAGATTTTATATATATTCTTTAATCAAGTTCTTTAGGGTATTTTCTGTCTATTATGCAAATAATGCATATTTAATTTTTTCAAGTACCGAATTCTCCCTAGTAAAGTATAGCATAGATTATTCGCATAATATAAAATTTCTTATTTCAGAAAATAAACATTTTTTATTTAGTTTAGTTTCCTATAAAAATAATTCACAGTTTCAAATTAAATTTATTACTATTATTTATTGTATTTGACAAGATTTTGCGAATGTGAATTTGCATTAAATGTTCTCATTTTCACTTTTAGCATAATTTGACGAATTTAGGAATTGAATTCACTTTTTGGGTATATATTCCCATAATAGAAATATTCCTTATTTTAGAAAATAAACATTTTTTTTTTGATTAGGCTTTCCTATAAAAATCATCTAAAGTTTCATATTAAATAGTATTAATAGTATTTGACAAGATTTTGCGAATGTGAATTTGCATTAAATGTTCTCATTTTCACTTTTAGCATAATTTGACGAATTTATGAATTGAATTCACTTTTTGAATATATATTCCCATAATATAAATATTCCTAATTTCAGAAAATAAACATTTTTTAATTAGGCTTCCTTTTAAAACCATCTAAAGTTTCATATTAAATAGTATTTGGCAATATTTTTAGAATGCGAATTTTCATTTAATGTTCTCATTTTCACTTTTAGCATAATTTGACGAATTTATAAATTGAATTCACTTTTAATTAGAATACAATATTCCCTAATACCAAATAAAAATGATTTAATATATCAACTTTTAGTTTATCATATAGAATATGTTAAAGTTTATTAGCCTAGAATGTTTCCATTATTAAATTTAATTTATTTTTCTTAAATCCAGAATTTTCAGAATAGTTTCAATAATCTACAAAACACAAAAGTTCGAAGAGTATATTTTAAACATATTGATATATATGTAAACTGTAGCAACCACAGTGTTGCCCAGTCAATCATTGCGCTCATTAAATAGATTTTAGCTTTTGTATTCTTCTGTTTGTGTGTTCTTCGAGAAAATTTTTAATTGCTTGAAAATTGAATTTTCAATTGTGCAAAATAGAGTGAAAAGAAAAAGATAAAGCAAACTACAAATACTAAATACAATATATGAAGAGCAAATAGATTCAAGGTGTTAAGATTTGTTCGATCGTGTCCACCTACAACCCCTCGATATAAGGCCAAGAGGCAACATCCTATTGCTTTGATTGTACCTAAAAACAACAAACTGAAATAATAGCCTTATGAGCTGAGTTAGCAATCAAAGTCGGACAGAATAAAGATATAGTATGTGCGCATTGTGTCGACGAGTTAAACAACAATTTAATATATTATGTGTGCCTCAAGTTCAAATAAAAATCGTTTGGGCGCAAATCTTTTCGGATCAAATAGATTAATCACGAAACAATTTATGAACAAAACATAAAAATATATCCAAGTTGAAACAATATAAAAATAGGTTCATTTTTCGTGTGAAAAGCAACAAATCTTTTTACTTGGCTCACAGAGGGAAATGCTACAAATTATGATGAGGTGATTATACCACCATATACCAGATGTATGTACGACTCGCTGACAATCTATTTAGAATGTAAATATGTATAATCGAAGCATTTGATTGCCAAATGGGCTAGAAAGTCTGGCGATAAGAATTTTTCCTTTATTTTTATGTATTTTTTGCTTGGGGAAACATATTTTAGGAAGTCAATAAGACTATTAAAATCGCATAATCAAACCATTTCGATGCCAAAAAA
>JAWNNH010000334.1:0-61062 GCA_035043045.1 Hirtodrosophila alboralis
TTTTAATAATAATAAATAATGTATAAAATATATATAAATGAAGCATTTATAATTTCATAATTAAAAGTTATTTTTGCCATATCAAAAGTTCAAAATTTAGCTTGTTTTTAAAAGCAGCTTAGCGTCTAATTAAATGAAGCTTTGATATTAAATAATATAATATAGATAATGCTAAAAAGCTTGAGCTATAAACCATATGAAAAGCCACGGCTTTGATGTTAAGCCAAATAAAGTTCATAAGCAGTTTAAAAAGTTATGCAATGTCATAAAATGTTTTGAAAACAAAGATAATGAAATTTATTATGCATACCTTTTTAATACGTACATATATTCCAATTCCATTTATGTTTTTAGCAACATTTACTTTCATTTAATGTGAGGGTTTTAGGCCTAAATCAGAGCTATAATAGTTTTGGCAACATTTTTTATAGCATAGCTTTGGGCGCAGCTAATACAAAACGCATTAAAATTCCCACTAATTTGCAACTGTTGATCAAAATGAAGGTTGGAAAAGGGAAAGGAGGAAGGGGTAAGGAGCAGCAGGAAAAAGCATTTTCATTTTCACTTAGAAAGCCAAAAAAGGGAATTGGAATTGGAATTGCTATTGAAAGTGGATTTCGTATTGAAACTGAATGCGAAATGCGTTTGGCAATAATATTGAATGAGAAAAGTACTTGTTGTGTGTGTGTGTGTGTGTGTGAGTGTGTGTGTGTGTGTACTAAAGGCTGTATAAACATTCAGGCAGACAAACAAACAAACAAACTAATTTTCTATTGAATAACAAACAACAAAACGCAAAACCAAAAGAGCATGAAGAAAAACTGCACATAAAAACTTATGATACCAATGGGATATATTCCACTTCAGACAGTGGGCGTATATAAGTACAAGTATTCAATATATTTATATATATACCAAATTGATAATAATATTAGTTCGAAAGAAGCTTCCAGGGTTCCAGCTTCTCGGTATATCAACAAGAGCATCAGCACTTGAGATTGTTGCGAATTTAATTGAATTTATTTGCTGTGTGGCCGCAATTTATGACAAGGGCATATGTATCAAAAGGATATACAAGGATATATACAAGCAAACAACTGTATATGATAAGCTCATACAGAAGAACATTTTTTTTTATTTTCTTTTTATTTTGCGTAATTTATTTAAGTCGATATGGGTTGCCAAAAAAAAAAAACATTTTGGCCAGTTTCAGCTTGGCCATAACTCAGCATATTATCTTCAATATAAATGAAGCAACTTTAAGCTCTTTAAAGATTTAAATGCAGGCGTTGAGTTGAATTTTGAACATATCAAAAAAATGTGAGATTTATTTTAATTGAAAAAAAGTTTCAAGTCAATAAAAAATCAAATGAATTATTTCAATTACAAATGTTGATTTAACAATTTTTAGTGATTTAAACTTGTGTGAATTCTAGCTTTAAATACATGATAAAGGCTCAGATTTTATATATTTTAAATATATTAATATTATTGAGAAATTATTTGATTCGCATTTTAATTATTTCAAATATAGTTATTTATTTTAAAATGTTTCGTAATTTATATTTGTGTTCATTCTAACATTAAATAAATACTAAAAGTTCAAATTTTATATTTTTTATATATATTAATATTATTGAGAAATTATTTAGTACGCATTTTAATTATTTTCATTGTAATTTTTTATATTAAAATTTTTAGTAATTTATATTCGTGTAAATTCTAACATTAAATACATACCAAAAATTCAAACTTTATATTTTTTAAATATATTAAAATTATTGCGAAATTAGGTAGTCAATAAAAATAAAAAATAACGCATTTTAATTATTTTAATTATATTTATTTTTTTTAAATTTTAAGTTATTTCTATTTGTATAAATTCCAAAAAATTCAAACTTTATATTTTTAAAATATATTAAAACTATTGCTAAATTATGTAGTCAGAATTTTATTAAAAAAGAACGCATTTTAATTGTAATTTTTTATTTTCAAATTTCTAGTAATTTTAATTTGTGTGAATTCTGGCAATAAATACACTCTAAAAGTGCAAATTTTATATTTTTGAACAATAATAAATTTATTGATAAATTATGTAGTCCAAATTTTATTATAAAAAAAGCATTTTAATTATTTAAATTATATATTTTTTTTTAATTTTAAGTAGTTTCTATTTGTGGAATTTCTAGATTTAAATACGCACTAAAAGTTTACATTTTATATTTTTTAAATACATTAAAATTATTGCTAATTATTATGAAGTCAGAATTTTAATATAAAGAACTTAAAAAAAATTTTTTTTTTTTTTTTGTGATTTTAATATTTAATCTCACTTTTATATTAGAATATAAAGCAAAAAAAATTTAACAAAAAACTCAAAGAAATTTTATGATAACGTAATGAATAAATTTTTTGCTTTTTTTTTTGATATTTGTTGATTCTATTTATTTTCTATTTATTTTATTATATTCTATTATATTTTCTGCTTTTTTTTATATTTGTCAATTCTATTTAAACTATGTAAGCGTATTAAATCTCATTATGCTAATTATTTTTAACCTAATCATCAGCTTAATATTTAGTGCTTATTAGAAATTTTTATAAATACAATCTCAACAAAATTTACAAACATAAACATTGCATTTATTAAAGCATTAAAATATCGCGTTGGTTTATCCAAAATTTATTTTGTTAAATTTTAAAGCTAACAAAAGCACAAAATAAGTTGAGTTGGGTGCTGGAAAAAAGCTAAAAATTTGCATTGAAAAAATCTTGCAGTTTATTAAATTCTTAAATTTCTGCATTGAAGTTGGAAGTTTTTTTGTTGCATCTTTATTGACAGTTGCAACAGCATTCAAAATGGGGCAGAAACATTTTTTGAATTGAATATTGTAAACTAAATACGAATATTGAAAGTTTATTTTTATTTTAAGTCAACTCAAAACTGTAGAGAAAATAACATCTTGTCATATATATATTCCACAAAACTAATGTAAAGATTTTTATTTATTTAAAAATAATTTAAGAATTTGTAAGTCTAAAATCAAAAGAAGAATTTGTAAGCCTTAAATCTAATTTTTTTTAAATATTTAATTCAGAGCAAATATTATATTTCTAAAAATATTTGACTTCATTAACAAATAAACCATTTTGTAGTAAAAAATATTGCCAAATTATTTATTTATTTTTATTTAATTTATTTATTTGGTTTCCCAGCACTATTTATTTAGTTTAAGAATTTGTAATTCTTAAATTATTTTTTTTTATATTTCAAATTAGAGCAAATATGAATTTTCTATTAATATGTGACTTCATTAATAATTAAATAATTTTATAACCAAAATTATGAACAAATTATTCATTTAACTTAAGAACTTATAAATCTAAAATCAAAATTTTGATTATTTTTAAAATTGGAGCAAATATTAACTTTCCAAAAATATTTGACTCATTAACAAGTAAACCATTTTTTAGTAAAAAATATTGCCAAATTATTTTTTTTTTTTTATTTTATTTATTTATTTTTTTGCCATCACTATTTATTTAGTTCTTTATTTCGTTTATAAATTTTTAAGTCTAAAATCAAATTAGAGCAAATATATTTGACTTCATTAACAAATAAATAATTTTGTAGTAAAAAATATTGCCAAATTATTTATTTATTTTTATTTTATTTATCGCAGCACTATTAATTTTTTTTTTTAATTAAAATTTTTTTTTATTTTTCAAATTAGAGCAAATATGAATTTTCTATAAATATGTGACTTCAGTAATAATTAAATAATTTTGTAGTCAAAATTATTGCCAAATTATTTATTTAGTTTAAAAATTTGTAAGTCTAAAATCAAAATTTTTATTTAAATTTTCCAAATAAATAAAAAAATTAATTCTCTCAAAATATTTGCATTAATTGACAAATAAACCATTTTGTGGTCAAAATTATTGCCCAAAATTATAATAAAATTTAAAAGAATTTTTCATGTTTTGTCAAGGATGTGAATTTGTAAAAGTTTTTCAATATTTTCAATTAACTGCCGCTCTAGTTTTGAACTAATTTTGAACTAATGCGATTCATAGTTAACTTCGCATTGCAAACTTGTTTAAAAAACAAAAGTTTTTCTTGCAGCTTAATCTATTTTATAAATACGTCAATTGTTTACTGTGTTTTGCTGCGCTATATATATAAATTTTTTTATATTTATTTTTTTTTAATTATTTTTTTATTTATTTTTTTATATTTTTTTTATTTATTTATTTATTTTTTTTTTTTTTTTTTTGTCCTTAACCCTGCTGCCTGCCTCTAGCAGCTATACCCTATTTTTTTTGCCCTATACTTTGGCCCTGGCTGTGCAGTGTCCGGTTGGTGGTGGGCAATCAATTAAATGTGCGGCACGCAATTTCCTCAATGTTGACGCAGAGGAACCTTCCCGGGCAAAATGCGGCACTTGGCAATGCGGCAGCCTCATTAGAACTGGAGCTTGGCCGTGTTTTTATAGAGAAAGGGGAGGGAATAGGAGCGTGAGGGGGGTGCACAACAACACGAAACAGCAACGTGACAAACTTTGCAAACCAATTACAACAATTACAACAACAACAACAACATTTTGAGGCACACACACAAAAATCTTGAAGCAATTTGGAGGCAAGGTGGCCAACAATTTAATAAAAAATTTAAGCAGCTTTTAAGCGGAATGCAGACGGCAACGTGGGGGGAGGGCAAAGGGGTGTTCAGGCAGGTTGTCTACATAAATCTGCCATAAAATATCAAACAACAACAATAACAACAGCGAGGCAAGCAAGGTAAATGCTGCAGCGATAAAATATTAAAAAAAATAATAAAAAAAAAATTTATAAAAAAAAAAAAAAAATTAAACGCGATAAAGTCATTCAAAGTGTTTTAAATGGTTGAAAGGAGGGGGGTTGAAGCGTGCTAAGAGCTAAGGGCTGTAAGCAGTGGTGCAGAGAGGGGGTAGGCGGGTGTAGCTGCAGACAGGTAATGAGATGAGAGCCAGGTGAGTAACCAAAGACACTTGACAGAGTTCGCTGACTTACAGGTGGCAAACAACAAAAAAAATACAAGAAAATACAAAAACAACGGTTGACAAAGGTTGCCCAAGAGTAAATGTACCCAGAAGGGTTGGAAAAAAGGGTATCATCCTGTCAAATGAAGCTGAAAATTGAAACATATCAAATCCAATTTGAACAAGCTTATCAAATGCCCAAACTACTATAAATTCAATACAATTTGCATAATGTTCATTTCGGTCGACAATATGACAAATATCAAATCAAATATTGTAAATTAGAAAATTGGTAGATGAAATTTTGAATTTTTGAATAAATTTATTTGTCATAAATTTGCTAAAGAACTGAAAAACAATAGATGACTATGAAGACTGTGAAATTGGTTAGCTAATTATTTTTATTTTATTTTTATTTATTGTGATTTATTTCAATTTTTTATTAAAATGAAAATTTATTTTTTTTTTTATAATAATTTTATTAGTGCCAAATAATTTACAAAAAACAAAAGTTATCAGTTAATATGTATTTATTATGAACTGTTAAATATCGAGAAACTATACAAAAAGTATTGGGATTATTCGTTTTTTCAGATTTCTGATTAGAAAACAGGCCTAAATATAAAGTTTTTCTTCCAGTTCCACCTGGGGCTTAAAATAAAAAAAATCGCCATTAGTTAATTTTTTCCTGAAAGCCAATAAATTGAACTGAAATATTGCAAATTTACTTTTATCATAACAATAATTCAGTTAAACAAAATATTTATTTGAAGTAAGGCAAACTTTACGGTACGTGGCATACAAGGGGTTGAAGTGCTCAAAGCATATGAAATTAAGCTCATGAAGAGCTTTAAAGCTCTGCTTAATTTAAGCACATTTTCATCAATTTTATATATGTATGAAAATATATATATTTATGTCTATATTTCCTTGCTTTCTTTATGATATTACAAATTTACTTTAATCACTAGATATGTGTGTGTCTGTGTTGTGCCAACAAATTGCCGCAATTCGCACAATTTAAATATTTAGCGAAGTGAATGCAATATCATTATCAGTGTGCTCTGTTTTTTGAGCTGTGTGAGCTCTTTACTTGATCTCTAAATAGAACATCTACGGCTTCTTACACCCACATGCCAGATGATGATGAGCTGAGAATCACAGCAGCAGCCAAAGACGGTGTTGATCTTATCGGGCTTATCATTTTGGCAGTCAACAAACGTTTTACGTTCCGTCAACTGTCATGTTGTTGTTTTATTTGAAATGTTGTTTTATATACTTATATTTATTTTTTTAAATTTTTTTTTGGGTGCTGATAAGGTCGCCAAACGTCAGCGCCATTGTTGTGACACGAGAAACATTAGTCAAAAGGCAGCTCAGTTTGCACTGGCGTATACTTAATATTGTGTTGCTAAAATGCATTTTGCTGCTGTCAATCTGCACCTGCTGCACATGTCCTGTCTGCTCTACGCTCCTGTCTGTCTGTCAGTCTGTCAGTGTGCCAAAATCTAAGTGCAGCTCAAATATCGTATGTTATATATATATATGTATATATATGCCATTATGTGCCCGTCATAACGTTTTGCAACGAAATACAAAACTGTCAAAGCTTTACACTTGGGAGACAGCGTATACCCATCAAAAAATCCATTTGTGTCTGTCGATTCAACTATTTCTCAAACTAACAACAACAATAAATAATAAATGCAATAAATCAATCACAAAAATAACACTTTATGAAAATATCTAAAAAGCAATATAATTTTTAGCTTGTTTACTATGCTAATTGAAAGCAAAGCGTGTCCAGCTTTATATATTTTTCCACTTCAAATGCAATTGCACATTTAATCGACAATCAAATAAATATAATAAAAATACAAGTATTGATCGAACTCGGGTGTTAACTATAACATCAACAACAAATTGGAAATTGTTATTGAAAAAAAAAAAACTTAGCTTGACACACGCAAAAAACTCATCGCAGAAAAAATTGTTAAACACATTTTGATGGGCATTCACAAAAAAAACTAAAATGTATTCCAAATAAAAATGAAAGAAATGGCTATGCCGAAGCTAGATACACTTTAAAAAAAAATATTTAAATATTTTATCATTGGTTTATAAGGCAAATATATGACATAGTTTTTTGATTTTAATTAAACTTTGTCCAAGATTTATTTAAAGTCAAATAAAAATTTATTCATCCATAAAACATTTTCTCTCTTACTACAAAATTTTAGAAAATTCATTTTTCAAATTATTTGTGCTATGGTAGCTCTAAGCTGTAGTTGTTCGATTTTTATGATCATTAGTCAGATTGCTAACACTATAATTCCACATCGAGCTGCCAAGTTTGATTTTATTATCTTAAAAAAAATTTCAGGTGAAATAATTGAGTTTCTGATTTTTCCGACAAAAGCTATAAGATATTGTGTTTCGATTCAGCTGATTCTGATATATTACTGCCTGTAAAAAAAGAAGAAAAAAAATCTTTGCAAAATATCCTTGAAGACGTCTCCTTTTATGCGTTGCACATTTCCTGACAAACTTGCAAAGGGCTTAAAAAAAATGACATGTTAACAATAAAAAAAATTAAAAACGTTAGTTACAAACAGCAACATACTCTGTTCGCAGTGTGTTTACTAACTAAGACAATTTCAAAATCTCATACTCCCATGTCTTAAGGAGTTCACCAATATTGTCCTCATATAAAATTCAATATAATAATATTCATATTTATTATATAAAAATACTAAATTTCAAGAATTAGCAGAATTAAAATACATATTAAGTATACCCAATATACTCTATTTTTGCCTTTTAGAAACAGAGTATAAAAACCATGCTTTAGTTATGTCAAGTGCCACAAAATATCATCAAAAAATATGAAAGAAATAAATGCATTATATGTGAAAAATCAAATATGACTGGCAGCCCCTAAAGTCAAAAAGCTATCAAAGGACCAAGCGAAAGTGTGCTTAAACTGAATATGCGACTTTGAGATACCCTGTAGCAAGATGCAAAATAATGTATATAATTTAAAAAATTTAAAACTTAATTTAACTCTGCTGGATATTTTGCTTAAATTTTTCTAACTCGCTCTTCTGTTGCTCAAGTCATTTTTTTTTTATCGATACTATCGATTGCCTTACCTATTGACGATTTTATTAAATTTAAAACTTTTTGTTTACTTTAATAAAATATATATTTAATTAGCTAATGAACACACTAACACTAGGCATGTAAAGTAAACACATTTTATATCAATATTTGACATGGAAAATATAGCCTAAAGCAATATCGATATTGCACTTTTTGTTATATCGATAAATAACTTGCCATTTATAAAGAGAACATTTTTGTTAAATATTTTATTTATTCAATTAGGATTTTATTATATTTTAATCCCTAATATATTGTCTAATTACGGGTTTTCTATTTGTTTATCGATAATATCGATATATTTATCACATCTCTATATTAGTACGAGTTTTCTTAAAGTTTATCGATACTATCGATATGTATGTAACATCTCTCTAAATATGAGTTTTCTAAAAGTTTATCGATGCTATCGATATGTTTGTCACATCTCTCCAAGTATGAGTTTTCTATTTGTTTATCAATAATATCGATATATTTATCACATCTCTCTATGAGAACTAGTTTACAACAAGCTTATCGATAATGTCGATATATTTGTCACATCTCTCTATTAGTACGAGTTTACTACAAGTTTATCGATAATATCGATATATTTATCACATCTCTGTATTTACGAGCTTTCTAAAAGTTTATCGATAATATCGATATATTTGTGACATCTCTCCAAGTATGAGTTTTCTATTTGCTTATCGATAATATCGATATATTTGTCACATCTCTAACTTACATGCAACTTGTTAATTTTCTGTTGCACTGAGCATTTGAATGCAAAAGCAATTCTATCTCGTGTGAAATAGAGTGAACAAAAAACTAGACTGTATTTTGATGTGTGTGATTATGTTTGTTGGTTGGGTGGGTGTGTGTGTGTGTGTGTGTGTGTGTTGTGTGTGTGTGTGAGTATGTAATCTTTTGCCACCTTCACATGGCGCTTCGACATTGGGGGCTTAGCGCCCAGTTCAGTGGAGCGTAAATGGCGGAAGTGCGCTTGACGTGAACGGAAATGCTGTTACCTGCTCATGGTCTATGTGCCCCATTTCGTGTGGCAGTTAATCCTCAACCAATCTCCACCTTGGCCACACCCCTCTCCCCTCTGCAACCATTTCTTCACCCCGTTCTCTGCTCTACCCTAGAACTCATTAGCAGCAATGCGTTTCAATATTTTGCACTTGCATACTTTTAAGTGCCACCGCAAAAAGAAAGAAAAAAAAATATTGGAAAAAAAATAGAGTTTCTAAAGCAAACTCAATGAGTGCTTATTCAATCTTCATTTAGAGAAATTTTCAAAAGTGCCTGCAATTAGCTAAAAGCTAAGATGAATTTTTTAAAACAAGTTTAACTAATGAAATTTGATTAAATCAACAACAAATTGTGAAATCAATTAAGTCTACATATGAACTAATTAAAATCATAAAATCATGTGTTCGTAGTGCAGTCTAGTCTGGCACACTAGTCTCTATATATACGCTTTGATTTTTGTGATTTGAACTCAGTTCGAAACTTTGCCTGATTAATTTTGAATTTTATTATTCATGTGTGTCATTTTGTTTATTCAGAATGCAATGAAATAGTTTGAAACTGACAAACAAAAAATGTTACGTGGCACACACATTTGCTAAAATTCGCTTAAAAATATCTTAATTAAAGTAATTTTAAAGAACATTGTCCTTTTGATCATTTTATGTACTTTTGATTAATTTTACATCGCAATGTCTTTATAATTTTTATCATTTGAACACTTGCCATACACGTGGCACACAACAAATTTATTTAATGCGTGTATTTTGTAAATTTTTCTTTGAAAATGAGTTTGTTTTTAATTTATACAAAACAAGCTATAAACAACGTGGTATATTGTACGTGGCACACACATTTGCTGAAACTGTCATAAATATATTTTAATTGAATTTATTTGAATAAACATTGTCTTACTGATCATTTTATGTAATTTGACAAATCTCGCATTAAAAATATCTAAATTGAAGTGATTTTAATGGACATTGTCAAATTGATCATTTTATGTAATTTTGATTTTATTTATATAAAAATGTCTTTCAAATTTCTAGTATGAACACTTGCCATTCACGTGGCACACACAACAAATTAACTGCAATGCGTGCATTTTGTAAATTTTTCATTGAAAATGAATTTGCTTTCTATTTATTCAAATTATAAACAACGTGAAACATGCTACGTGTCACACACATTTGCTAAAACTGTCATAAATATATCTAAATTGAAGTGATTTATATGGACATTGTCAATTTGATTATTTTATGTAATTTTGATTTTATTTATATAAAAGCGTCTTTATCATTTCTAGTGTAAACACTTGCTATACACATGGCACACAACAAATTTATTGAATGTGTGCATTTTGTAAATTTCTCATTGAAAATTAATTTATTTATTTTCCATATATAATTCTATTTTTTAAAGCTATAAACAATGTGGCACATGCTACGTGGCACACACATTTGCCAAAACTCGCATAAAAATATCTTAATTAAAGTAATTTTTATGGGCACTGTACTTTTGATCATATAATCTAATTTTGATTTATTTTACATCGAAATATCTTTATTATTCTATCATTTGAACACTTGCCCTACACGTGGCACACACAACAAATTAACTGCAATGCGTGCATTTCGTAAATTTCTTATTAAAATTAACTTTGTTTTCTATTTAAGCAAAACAAGCTATAAATACTTGTATACTTGAGTATAAAAGTGTCCTTTATTTTGCATTTAAAGTGGCAACGCATGCTCTCTTTACTTATTATTCATGCCATAAAGAAGCTACTTCTAGTTGATAAGATCGTCATTTGTTAAGATTTAATTTGCCAACAATTTAACGTCTTTTGGCTGTCATATTTGCCTGTCATTGTCCTGGCATTTGTCTTAAGGTCCATGCTCTCGCCACACACACACACACTCACACACACATCCTTTGTCAGGCTTGTTTCTCATTATCCTTGGCACTGTGCAGCAATGCTTTAAAATTGATTTTCCGCTTTATTTTCTTTGGCTTATTATACTTGTACTCATGTATAAGTATTTTTTATATTGTATGTGTATATTTATTTATATATATGTATGTGTATGTGTGTGTGTGTGTGTGTTTGATTGTTTCACTGTGTGCGTTATAATTTTTCAGCTTTTTGTGTCAACGTCTCTGTGCCCTGCATTGTTTTGTTTGTATTTTGTGTGCCCGGCTGAATGTTTATTGACTTGACTGTGGCCCGTAGAAGTTACCTGCAAGCACGTTGGTTAAAAGGGGAAGGGTCGTGAGGGGGGCGGGGTGGCAAAAGGAATTGGTAGGAGAGATGTCCTTCCATTTGGCATGCAAGCAGTGGCAAAACGGCGGCGATGTCCTCGACAGTGTTGCCAGCCAACCGGATTTGTCTGTGTAAATGAGTTTATATGTGTGTTGTATACATGTGTGTGTGTGTGTGTGTGTGTGTGTGTGTGTGTGTGTCGGCCGCTTGCCTTTTGACTTGATTACATTTCATTATACTCTGTACGCAAATGATAAATTAAGCATATATAAATTGATCAATAATATATTTAATCCAAAATCTTATAAAGTAAAAAAAAATATATATATCCCTAATTTGAACGACATTTGTTAATGAAATTCAGTTAGAAATCATTTTGCAATTCAGCCGGATCGAATTTATATAACATATTTTTAAGATATAGATTTTAAACATTATCTTCTTATTAATATATATTTTTGCTTTTAATATGATAAATATTGTATTCCTTAATACTTTCTCAGTTTAATATGAATGTTTATATGATGAATATGTGTAATTTATTGGTAATAAACAAATAAATTTAAATTAAATTAAAACAATATAATTATAGTACGAAAAATACTTTAATTTGTTTAAACTTTTGTAACTATTTTAATTTATGTTAATTTTCAATGTTTTTAGTATTTTTATTATGTATTACAACTTTTTGATTTTTAAAAAAATCAAATTTTTTTTTTTTTTTTTTTTTTTTTTATTGGAACCCAAGGCTAACTTCGAAGCAGATTCTTTGCAGAATATATATAATAAAATTAAATAAGAAATTTGGAGAACTAGACAGGGAAATTCTCAATAGTTCAATAACACCGTCAGCTAGTCCATCATGTTAACTCTTAAACCAGTTGCGAATTGTAAACGTCAATAACATTAAAACAACTCATAACACTAGTTTACAGCAAAAAAAGAGCTGGGCTCTCATAGACTACTCTTGATGTATTTTCGAGCGCTGATTTCAAAAATCCAAAGTGATGAACAAGGTAAATTTTATCTTGGGTGTTTTTACTAATTACCGAATAACTACCAAATTTACTTGCCGATTTAGACAAATGTATACTTAAAATATTCGTAAAAGAATTGTCTAACATTATAAATCTTAAAAGGTATTTAAACGAATTTTTTAAATTTTTAAAAGACCAATTGAAATTCAGCAATTTTTCAAAAATGCAAAAAAAGTTCACATTTTTCAACTTCGTGAATTTATATTGACAGCAATTCGCATTTGATCCGCATAAACGGCATACCGTTAAAAAGGAGATACAATTATCTATTGAAATGCGAAATGTGCTTTAAGATTAAATAATATCTCATGTAGATATGAATAAATTAGTCCAAAGACTACCAAAAAACAGCTAGTTTTCGAGGTTTTCTCGAAAACCATTTTTAAAAAAAAAAAAAAATGGTTTGCATTTTTGAAATCAGCGCCCAAAAATCCATACAAAAAAGTATATGAGAGTCCAGCTCCCTCGAGAAGCCAAAGTTTCGGAAATTATTGAAAGGAAAATTATAATTTAAAAATTAAATATATATTTAAAATAAATAAATATATAAATAATAAATTACAATTATTAACGAATCTGTATTGTATTACATGTATATTAGTGGTAAATATGGTGAACTTTATTAACTTTAAAAACTGTTAAAGTTGTCAAACTTTTTTCTTAATAAAAAATATGCTTGCCTAAAGTATATTGCAGTCGGGTTCGATTTTTTGATGTGGCAAATGTTTTTACTTATATTTTATAATACATTTCCGTTTCACTGTCTGGCAAGCCAAGCCAAATCCTCCTTCTGACCAGCATCAACAACAACAACAACAATAACAATATCATCATAGAATTTTTGCTGCCATTTTTCGCTTTTTCTTGTGTTCATTTATTATTATTATTATTATTATTGTTGTTATTATTATTGTACATTTCTCCATGCCAACTTGGTGGCATTTTTGATATTTCCTTTTTCTGTTTTTTTCTGTTTTTTTTTTCGCGCATCTTTGTGCAATTTCAATGTATTCACGACCAACAGCCAAAAAAAAAAAAAAAAAACCCAATTCAATTCTGAGCAACCCTCGCACCGTTCATATTTATTTCAGTGGGTCATTGGGTTGCCTTAATTTATGTCCTTTAAGGAAGCAAAAGGAGCAAGCGTATGAAAGCAACAGCTATCTTTGGCACGCCGAAGCTGTATACTCTTGCAAAAGGTCTTTAAAAAAAATTTCCTATTATATGATATAGTGCTTCGATTTTGACTAAACTAAATCAGTTTGTAAAAATTCTAATATTACATCAAAGTGTTGCGTTTAATTGGAATATGTTGCAAAACTAAAAAGTTTTTCATAAAAGCGGATTAAATGGAAATGACTTGTCTCCGATTGTTCCTATGGAAGCTATATGTTAGAGTGGACCGATTAGCCTGAATCAAATACATAAACTACCTGCAACAACAACACGCATCTGTGACAAAATTTCATTAAGATATCTCAAAGGTAAAATCTATATTTTTGCATAGAAACAGACAGACGAACATGACTCAGTTCATCGTCCTGATTCAGAATATAAATTTTTTTCGGGTCACAAAAATCGCGACTACCCTAATCGAAGTTTAGAAAAAATTTTAAGAAAATTACACTATAAAATTATGTTTCTAAAATCAATTCGTAGCCCCCGCCGAGAAGCATAAAAATTTCAGTTTGAGGTATTTTAAAGTATTTTAAATTATGAAAATCTAGCTGGATTGACATCATTTTTGGAATTTGAAAAGTTTAAAAAGTTAAATATATTGGCTTAGTACTATCTAACCAGCCAACAAATTTAACTATTCATTTTTTCAAATTTCAAAAATGCCGTCAATCCAAATACAAATGATACGTCACTAAAACCCTTGTGAAGTATTTTAAATTATTTACCAAAAGTCTGTAACTTTATTGGTCTGAAATTTTAAATATATATACTTAAAACTCCAAAGAAAATTTCAAGATTAAAAAAAAATTAGGCGTGGCATGAAAAAAGGGCGTACTTTATGGACAAACTAAAAAATTTCCCATTTTTTCAACACTTAAAAATTACACAAAAAAAAATAAAAAATTAAGTGTGAAAAATACAAAATTATTTTTAAATTTTTTTCGTATTTATTTTTAGAAATTTTTAAAAATTTGTAAGTTAAAATTTCTTTCTTTTTAGCAATTAAGGTATTTAATCGCGTTTGACCTTGATCTTCTGCATAAAGTTTATTCAAAAAAAATATATATATTAATAAAATTTTTTGGTAAAATGATGAGTCAGAATTGAGCGCAACATTATTGGAAAATGTGTTAAATTTTTTTTTTTTAATTTAAATACCTTGAAATATTTTAAAATATATTCAACCTGAAATCTTACGCGTTGGCTACAAATTAATTTTGAGACACATAATTTCATGGTAAAATTTTCGTAGAATTCTTTTCAGATTCCTATTCTGTTGGACGTTTTTTATGCATTACACATTTTGTGACCAAATTATAATACCCTTTTTTATCAAGGGTATACAAATTAAAGAACTGTGTTTTAACTGGGCTTTTACACAGATTTTCTTTTGGCAGTTAAATGCATTTTATTTTGATTGTTTTTTAACACGTCCACAATTTGTCAACGCACCTAGAGGTGTGTGTGTGTGTGTGTGTAATTTGGTCACATTTAAAAAAAAAATATATATATATATTTACTGCCTTTTGTCCACTTGGCAAAAAAGCACTTGAGGCTTTTGGTTTTGCCGGCAGCTGGCAGCCACATTTAAGTCTCTATGCGAGTGTGTGTGTGTGTGTGTGGTGTGTGTTAGCCAACATATGCATATATTCATTTAAAATGTAAGTGCTTATTTACACACACACAACAACAACAGCAACAATGCCGGTACAACAACAGCTGCCACGGCCATTGCCACAGTGTGTCCAGCCGCCAGTTTTAATGCAACTCTGCCACCAGGCGGTGGGTGCATGCACCATACTCATATAATATGGCACCACCTTCAGCAAGGACATCTCAAAGATTTCGTCCTGCTCATATGAGCGCGCAATGAAGCAACAAGAAAAGAAACCGCATTGAACCATTAAGGTCCTTTCTACTATGGTCGGCAAAGGTCCTGTTTTTTGGTTAGAGAAACTTGCCACCACCCCGCACCCAGCCCTGTGTGCTTTGTGATTGTCAATCAATCAATCACAAGACAGGGCAGCCGAAGTCAGGCGTCATCCTGTCTGTTTCACTGTGTTGCAACTATTTGTTACTTGCACATTGTCTTGGTTTTATTTTTTGTTTTTTTTTTTTTTGTTTTTTTTGTACCTTCAATCTAAAGCTAAATTGCAACTACCCTCATTTAATTTGCATTGCATTGAAAGCAATTTAAATTTTAAATTTTTTTCAAATTATAATTTCAAGTTTTGTAATCGCTTTATTGATCGCTATTTGCAATTAAATATTTAATACCCTGGCAAATGGGTTTGCAAGGGCTTGCATAGCAAATAATGGTAATAATAATTTTCAATAGCAAATACCAAAAATAAATGTATATTATAAGCATTAAAAATATAGTTTTTCTTATAATTACTTCTACAATTTTACATATGGTCATTTTCGCATTGACGTGACGTTACAATCGTTCGAGAAAATGCGAAAAAAAAGCTAAAAAAAAAGTAAAATTTTGCAAACATTTTTTTTTATATCTGAATAGCAATTCAGCTGTATTATATTTAGTAAAAGAGATGAAAACATTCGAACTTTCCGATTTAAAGATATAAGCAAAAGTAAGCGATGACGTTACGTGACAAAAATTAAAGTCGGTTTCGACTTGGAGTTGTAAAATTTGCTAAATTCTGCGAAGTGTGCAAGCCATGTAGTATAAAACTCTTTTTTAGTATGATTTAAAATGCAACAAAAAAATATGAAATGTAACCATTATTTCAGCTTCAATATTAGCCTTAACTTAAATTAATAGATAAATTAGGTAATTCAAAAAAAAAAAATGTACCTAAAATTCATCTAAATCAATGGCTAGGTATTTATAGGTATTATGCAAAAGAATCGCATGCAATGACGTGACGTTACGCACTTTTAAAAATTTTGTATAAAATAAAAAATTGCTTTTATGGCCCGAAAGTTTATTATATTTATATTGTTGTATTAAACTTTGTTTAAATCTAAAATTTTCACGCTCTTGCGATCATCAGTGCAGATGTAATGATACGAACTGTTGTTTTTTAATGACGTGACGTTACATTAGAATATTAGCAAAAGCAAATCAAAATTTCAGCGTTAGTTGATATTTGTTTACTTTATTTTAAATTTTTGTGGTAAATTGTTTTGCGAAAAAAGTACACCTGCATCATTACACTAAAAAAAATTAATTTTAAAGAGAATATTCGCTTAGAAATGCATAAAGTTGAACCAAAACATGATTTTCTACTTTATAGCACGATTACTCGTCAATGCAACTAAAAAAGCTTTGAACTCTTATTAAATTTTTGACATTTCCCTATAATGTTAAAAATAAAATAAAAATTAAAAAAATTTTTCTACTGGTAAGCAATAAATCTTACCGATTCTTCAACCGTCCTGAAGCACAGCTTATAAAATAACTAAAGATATATTTTCAAAATTAGGTAACTTCTGTTTATCTATTATTTATGACATTTTAATTTTATTTTAATTTTAATTTCATTCAACTTTTGTTACTTGTTTATCATTCATTCACACTTATCAAAATATATTTTTTTTTTATTATAAAATCGTTTATTTCATAACTTTTTAATTTCTTTTACTTTATCTTAACTTAGTTTGCAGTTTTAATTCCATTCACTAAATCTTGACAATTCTCCCTTTTAGTGTCAATATACGATTTCCTCTTTATCTACTCTCTTTATTTTAAAGTTCATTATTTCATTTCAATTTTAATTCGAGATAAGTGAGCACATTAACTTTAGTTCTTGTTTTTATTGCGTCAGCTAATTAATATAAGTATAAAACTTCTTAACACATTGCCGACCTAAAGGCGTCTGTTTGTCTGGAACGATTTCTCTTTCAAAAATCCAAGTACTTTAATTAAGTGAATATTTAAAGACAGAAAAAAAATATTATTTTTAAAATTAGATATTCAATTTCCGGCTCAAATTAAATGCGACAGCTGAAATTTAGCTGTAGATAAACTAGATAAAATATGCTTAGAAATGTCGATAGAGACGCCACATGTTAGTTTCGATAACAATCGATAATATCGGTGAACTTTAAAGCCATTAAATTAAATGTTTAAAGATACTAAGCAATACAAATCATTTCATATTGTAATTATTTTTTTTAACAATGAATTATTGCTATATTACGATAGTATAAAAGAAACCTCGATTTTTTATTTCGATACTATCGATAATTTTCCTATAAAGTTAACATGCAATTAGATTGTGCAATTTCATCAGCAAACAATAAGCCAACTCACTTTATAATTTATTTAGCAACAATGTGATGACAACAGAATAACAACAACAATTTTGAATACCAGACAGACACAAACAATAAAATCATCGCATTTAGTGCAATTAAATGCACTTTGATATTTTCATATTTACAAACAATATCAACAATCATTAACAAAAACCAGCAAATCAATTAGACGGACAGCAACAAATACAAATACAAAACAATCACACAAAAAACAAAAAATAAATAAATAAATATTACACGTGCTTATGTAAAAATATCAAATGGTTGCTCTAGGGCTTCAATTGCTCGACTGGAACTGATTGACTGAAATTGAGAACTTGGGAACTGAGTGCAAAAAAAAATAAATAATAAAAAAAAAACTAAACACATTATTCATTGATACTATTTGCTAATTGCAATTTTAAGTGATAGAATATTGTTGGGAAATATTATAAAGCTTGCTAAAAATCAGTTGAAAGATAATTAAATAGGGAAACTTTAAAACGAGTATTAAAACATTTGTACATTATAAAAATTTTGATATCTTAAAAAAAAAAAGTAAATTCTAAATTTATAAGCCTTTTTTTATATTTAACAAAAATAGTTTCCCCCAAATAGGAAAACTTTAAAACTAATATTAAAACATTTGTACATTATAAAAATTTTGATATCTTAAAAAAAAAAAGTAAATTCCAAATATGGAAGACTTTTTTTATATTTAACAAAAATAGTTACCACACATGTTCTTTGATTTTTAACTTCTCAATTCTTGTTCTAAGTCAAGTGAATTCAATCCGCAAATTTTTGTTACAAGTGAGAACTAAAACATTTGAGGCAAATTCACATGCACAGAATTTTGCTTATGGGAAAATAATTAAACAAGGAGGAATTGAACTTTTAGCAAATTTTCAAGTTGTCGTTAATTGATTCTGTTTAATAAAAAAAACATATTAATCGTATTTTATAACAACCTACTATTTTTACTTCTTAATTCTTGTTCTAAGGCACGTGAATTCAATTCGCAAATTTTTGTTAGAAGTGAGAAACAAAACATTTGCGGAAAATTCACTTGCACAGAATTTTACTTATAGAAAAAATGAGAAAATTATAAATTTGGATTGAATTTTAGCAAATTACCCAAATGACTCTGCTTAAATAAACATTTTAATCGTTTTTTTTATAACACTTGACAGATTTAAATATACGGCTTTCTGGTAAAATAAATTTTAAAATTTTAGTAAATTTTTTAATGTAAAATCTGTTTAAATTTCGCTAAACTGATTTATTAGCCCGTTCTCTATTATTTTTGTGATTTCAAAAATATCTAATGATAAATATGTACAAAATAAAGTCTTGCTATATATCTAAATGTATTGTCTATTTATTTATTTATTTATATACCAAATTGCACAACAATTCATTAATTAATACAAAACTTGAAAATATTTTCTACATAGCTTCCTGGTCTGTTTACAGGGTATTTGCTAGTTGAACAAATTTATCAATTTGTGCTTGAACGTACACGTGCTTAAGCTGATTTCCGGGTTTTCCGATTTCCTAACATATTTGTAGTCATTAAAATACAAATCATTTCAAACGTTAGCAAGTCAAAATTCGAAATTCAACTCATTCAAGTCACTCGAATCACTCGAAACACTTGGTAGCAGTCGAGTGCACTCATTAGCATTTCAGGTCATGCCAACTTTATGTTTTGGGCCAAGTTCAAGGCATTTCGAGTACGCCAGAAACCAATGCCAAAAAAGAAATTGAAAATTCTTGGCGCATTTACTTAAGAAGCTAGCGCCGGGGCCGGGCAAACTTATCTTATCAATATCAAATTCTATTAATACGACACGTAATTTATTTAGTGAGAGAGAGAGAGAGGGGAGAGGGGAGAGGGTAGAGGGAGAGTGTGGGCAGAAGAGAGAGAGAGCGGTTTTGGAATATGAGTGCTAAAAGGATGTTAAAAAAAAAAATAAATTTAAGTGTTGATTTTTGATTTTATTATTTATGTGGGAGTTTTGTTGCGATCGTAATCGGTATATTCTCGCGCTCTCTCTATAGTTCTCTCTCTCTCTCTTTCTCTCTTTGTCTTACAGTTTTTTTTTATATTTTTTTTTTTTGCTGCTATCTTGTCTATCTATCTATCTGTCTCACCTGCTTGGCCTTATCACAGAGCAAACTGATAAGCTGGCTAGTTTTTTTTTTTTTGCTTTTTCTTGTTGTTGTTGCTGTCAGCTGTTTCAGCAGCAGCATCGTTGTTGTTGTTGTTGTTGTCGTTGTCGTCAGTCCGGCACAAAATACAAAAAAAAATTCAAATCAGTTCCCGTCGCGTCAACGGCAACGTCGCGACTTTAAAGCGTCGAGCGCCAGTTGAACTGTATTTTTTATTATTTTTTTTTATTTGTTATAAATAATATATTTTGTTGTTGTTATTGTAATACATAGTTGTTGCCCAAAAGTGTGTGTGTGTGTGTTGTGTGTGCGTGTGTTGGCGCTGCTTTAAATTACAATAAATCAAATCAAATCCAAATCAAACAAGCCAAAAATAAAAAGCAACAAAAATTTAAATAAATTTTTTTTTTTTTTTTTAAATAAAATTTACAATGCAAAATTTTGTGTGTTTTTATTTGTGACAATATATATATATATATTTTTTTTTTTTTTTTGAAATGCATTCAACCAAAAATGCTTGCCGCATATTTATGACATTTACGTGGTATGTAGCACAAAATGCATTAAAATTGCAATTTTCTGAACTGTAACAAAAAGAAATCATAAAAATATATGTGTAATTAAATAAATATATTAATGGCAAATAACATTGTATTTAGCAACATTTTAAAATTTAATAAACTTAAATTTTAGTCAAAGATTTTCTACCAAACAAAGTAACAAATGTTTAACAAATTATTTGTTTATTTAAAAATAAAATCAATGACAACATTTGGACTGAAAAAAATTATAAAAAAAAAAAAAACTTGAGTACAAGTTGAGTCTTGAACTGCCGAAAACCTAAAAAGATTTGACACAGTTGCTATATACCCTGTATTTATTTGTAGAGCAAAGCCAGGGTATATTAAAGTTTTGCAGAATTATGTTGCACATAAAAAACAGACAACAGCATTTCTATAAAATTTATTAAATTATTGAAATTAATTAAAACCTTTAAGTGAACTTTTACACAAAAATTTTCTTCTAAATTTTAAACTAAATTTATTATAATTTAATTAATAATGCTCTTAGCCTTTGGGTTCAGTTAAAAAATGAAAGGATATTAAATAAAAGTTCAACTTAATCAAGATCTGTAATGATCTTGGAAATCGTTTCAGTTCCAATAAATTTATGAGAAATTCAAAATTATTGTGATTTTTTTTTCGATATGACATTTGAATATATATATAAATTTTTTTTTCCATATTTTTGTCTTTTTAATATTTGATTATTTACCCTTGCCCGTGTTTAAATATTGCATTTTTATTTTTTTGCAAATTGCAAATATAAAAATGAATATAAATCTAAATATAAATATATTTTTATAAAAAATTAAAAATCACAAAAATTTAAGCTATCATAGCTTTGTCAATAACTAAGCTGAAAAACCAAGCCGAACTTTTTTATTTAGATTTTATTTTTAAGTTCGTATTTTATATAAATATAATTTTTCCCATTTTGTTGTCCTTTTATAACAATAATTTATTTTATCCTTAAATTTTGATTTTTTTTCTTTTTAACGATTGCAAACATGAAAATGAATAAAAAACTAAATATAAATGTTGTTTAATTTTTATAAAAAATAAAAAACCACAATAATTTAAATTGTCATAACTTTGTCGAAAAAAAAACTAAGCCAAAATTTCAAAATTTAGATTTTATTTCTAAGGTCATATTTTTGCGACTTAAGTTCGAAATATATATACTATTTTTTTTTTTAAATTTTTTTGTCTTTTAAATATTCGATTAATTACCCTTGCTCGATTTTTAATCTTGAATTTTTATTTTTTTTTAACGATTGCAAACATAATAAGAAATTAAATAAAGGCAGTTGAATTTTTATGTAAAAATAAATATCACGTTGTCAAAACTAGGCTGAATTTTTAGGAATTTAGAATTCATTTAATAGGTCATATTTCCGATTAAAGTTCGAATTGTATTTTATATGTATAAAAATATAATTTTTTTTAAATTTTTTTGTATTTTTAACATTCGATTATTTACTTATAACCCGTTTTAAAATCTTGAATTTTTATTTTTTATTAATTGCAAACATAAAAATAAATATAAAACTTTATATAAGAGTTGTTTAAATTTTATATAAAACAAAAAAAATCACAAAAATTAAAAAATTAATTAATCTCAGGTCATATTTTCGACTTAAGATCGAATTGTATTTTATATAAAAATATAATTTATTTTTTTAATTTTTTTGTCATTTTAACATTGGATTATTTACCACTTAGCCGTCTTTAAATCATGAATTTTTTATTTTTTTACTAAACTAAACATAAATTGTTGAATTTTTAGTTTAAAAAAATCACAAAAATTGAAGACTTCTAAATCGAACTTAAAGAGTTTATTTCTCAGGTCATATTTTCGACTTAAGCTCGAAATATCTTTAAAATATTATTAAATATAATAATGTCTGTTTATACTTAATAAGAATTAGTGTGAACTGACTAAAGAGTGTTTTGTTATCGTATAAACTCTCAACTAGAGCATTTTTATTTGTTTATTATTTCTTTTTTTTAGTCTCTCTTTATATTTTTAGTGCCCCTGTGTGTGTGTGTGTGTGTGTAATTATTCGCGGTCAAAGTTTTAATGCAAATATTATTATTTGCTAGATTTGCTATTTTTAGCCAGGCTTATTAGCAGTCGCCAATGAAGCGCAATTTGGAAACTTTAATATACAACATTTTTTTTTTTGCTTTTTTTATGATTTAGTTAGCAACTTTTCGACGAATTCTTCAAACACACAGCAGCTAACGGGTCGTATACTTAATTTAATTAAGTTAATATGTCTCATTGCATTTCTTTTGACAACTGCTGCTGTTGCCGCTGTTGCTTTAGCCGAACGATAAGATTAACAGAATGAAGTAATCAAATATATAAATAAATAAAAAAAAAATCAAAACCAAAATCAAAATTAAAATCCAGCTTGTCGCGTGACTTGGCAATGAAATTTATTTGGTCGATCAGCTAGCAGCAGGCAGCGAGTATTTGATTTATTTTTATTTTTCATTTTTTTTTTTTTTTTTACGTTTCACGCGGCGTATGCGCAATGTCACATCACTTGTTGCTGTGTGTGGCCCTTGGCTCTCGCTTTAAGGCAAATACAAAAGAAGATGGCTGTGACAGCTAACAAATAGTTAGACAACAAATAGACAGACAGACAGACAGTTAGACACACAGACAGTTAGACAAATGGACTAAACAATGACCCAGTTAACAAATGGCAAATGTCGAAGGCATGTCCTCGACCGCGTCCTTCTTCGCGTCGCTCTAGTTTGCATCTTCGCACAAAAGGCTGCATACTTTGCGGCGCCATTTGCCATTCAACACATACACAAATACAAATATATATATATACATAAAAATTTATATATATATGGCATAGAGAGGATTTTAAATTCTTTTAAATAAAACCCTTAAGGCTTTAATTTTGTGCAATAAAGTTAATCTTTTAATTTTTAATTCATAAAAATATATTTTATCCTTGGCTACAGAAAACTTGAACCATTTATAAAATTAAATAATAGGCTTATATAAATAATTCAATTATTATTATTATTATTAGAAAAGGGTTTTACTGCGACCTATTAGATCTATTGTTCCCGAAAAAAAAAACAATAATAATTATAATAATAAAAAAAAAAATTGCACCAGGCTATTTACTGACTTCCTAACAGTTTACACTTGATAGGAAATTAGTTTTCCACAATTTAATTAATATATAAATAATTCTAAATACAAGTTTAATTAAATTATCGAAATTTTACAAAAATGCATCCACATATTTCTAATATAAAACCAGAATATTCTTGTCAATTAAAATTACAAATAAATACAATTAGCTACAAATAGAAATGTTTTATATTTTACATAGAATTATTAACGTATTTATATTGATTAATTGAGTTTAATATCAAACGCTTCAAAGTCAAATTTCTTCTAATTCCATTCTGAATTGAAATTGTTCTATAAATTGTTTTTTAAAAAACCAATTGAATTTTCGGAGTAAAGCAAAACTATCAAACACAATTTATAATCAAAAATAAAGAATTTGCTATTTTAATAATTTTAAAAGAAAATGTTCAAGTAAATTGAAAAGAAAATTTCAAAATTATAAAAAAAATTCATTATTCGGATGAGTTTTGAATATATTTATTTAGGAAATAAATTGTTTAATTCAATATTATATTTTTCATGCAAAATAAATAAAAGAGCTGCAATTTGTAAAGTCAGATTGTGCACTGAACCATTATTAATATTATTAAAAAAAGATTCACAAATAAATTCTTAACCTACTGTAATAAAAGAGCGCTAGCTTTCAGAACTAATAATAATAAATACTATTATAGAATTACTATATATAAAAATCATTATAATAATTGAAGTTGAAAAAATGCATTAAAAATAATATTAAAAATCAAATAAACTTGAAAACACTTTTGTCTGGTCAGGTTGTAAAACTTAACAAAATTCTGATTTTTTTATTAAAATATTTATACATTCTTTTCAATTTTCTTAAGTTTTAATAGCCCCATTCCACTACACCCAAAATAAGTAATTTATATTTTAAAATTGTTAGTTTTGTGCATTGTAAAATTATTGACAAAATGAGCATACATTAATTGTAAATATTTATTTTTATTTATTTATTATTACTAGATACAATATATAATATTATGTCTAATAAAATTTATGGCTTACAAGCTGTAATGAGCTTTGACGCCAATTGAAAATATTATTAAATAACTTGATTTAAATATTTGTACATTTATTTCAACATTTTGCTTTAATAAACTAGTTTCATTAGTCGAAATTATTACCCACAATTTTTTATTGAAAATGCGCATACCATCATTAAATAATTAATTACACATATTTCATTTATTGAATAACAAAACCCAAATTGTATTGCAAAAACTCAGTTTATTCGGGAGTATAGTGGAATATTTTTTTTGAAGATATAACATATAATAAATATGTAGTTTTTTTTTATAGGAAAATATATTTAAGCATTCTGAAAATTTAAAAAAATTACATTACCTCTGTTTGAAGTATAAATTGACAATTATTTGTATAATAAATGACATTTAGCCAATTGCAGAGATTTTTATTTATTATATTATACATATTTAATTTCTTCGATAACAAAACCTAAATTGCATTGCGAAAACTCAGTTTTTGGGGGAATAGTAAACATTTTTTTTTTTTTAATATTACATATTTTATTTTAAGCTTCCCATGAAGCGAAGTTGATTTTTTAAGAAATAAAATAAAAAAAAAATTTTAAAAAAATAAATAAAAAAATAAATTTTGAAAAATTTAAAAAAAATAAATAAATAATAAAATTATAATAAATATATTGTGTTTTTATAGGAAAAATATATTTTAGCATTATAAAAATTTAAAAAAATGACATTACCTCTATTTTATATAAATAGATAAATATAATTATTTATTTAACATTTCTCCAATTGCAAAGATTTTTATTAATTATATTATTTTTTTTATAATTTTTCTAGTCACGTCGCCAGTCGATCAGCTTTACAGCGATGCCGCCGGGCGTTCTAGTCAACGATAGCCGTGCCAATTCCACCGATGACATACAAATCGCCCTGGCGCCGCATATTCAAACCTATCTAAGTCAAACCGGAAGGCGGCATTCCTGTTGCAGCGTCATGCTGCCTGTGGCATTTGAGAGAGCCGCTGCCAAATCCTGGCTGGATCCGAAATTTGATTCCCCCGTATTGGAGGAACAGTTCCAGGCGAGCGTCTTTCCCCACATACGCATGAGATACAGGTGGGTGCATAATTGTGTAATTCAGTGTAAGAATTTTCAACTTTGCCGACAGCTTAAGCCCCCATTGGCAACTGAGCAAATGGAAAGAGTTTATAAATTCTGAAAATGACTTGAAAATACCCTGTAACCCAAACAATCACTAGAACATATCAACACTCAAATGACTATATACTACACTCTACGATTCATATAAAAAAATATATAGATAGATAAATATTGGACGTTTCTATAAGCATTCAAAAAATCAAAAGATATCTACATTATTCAAAAAATATTCAGCACTAATAAAGTTATGTCAAAACTGAACCGATTTTTGCACGGAATATAATTTATAGCATAGTTTGTCATCTACAAAAAATTTAAATTGATATAAATATATTCTTTTATTCTCGACTTATTATATTTTTTTAAATATTTTTGACAATTTTTGAAAATTTTAAAATCTTGAAATTTGTTTTTTAATCTATTGTGGCAGCCGAAATTATTATATGTTTATTATATATATTACGATCGACTAAAGTTATTCTATTTTAATAACAAAAAAAATTAATATTTATTCCCTCAATTAGAAATGGGTATGCCGCGTTGCATACTTCTAGGCACTGCTATTGTAAACTTGTGCACCTGCAATTCCCAATTTTTTTTTAAATATCTTTTTGTAAGATAATATTTCAATGATTTTTGTGGCTTAACATCAAGTTAGTCCAAATAATATAGAAAAAAAACGACTCCAATTTAGCCCAATTTTCTAATAATATGAATTCCCATAAATTTTGAACTTTCATAATTTTCAAAAAACTAAACCGATTTCTTTTTAGAATTTGTTTTGTATTTGAATACATTTTTGTTATTATTAAAATTTGAAAAAAAATTTTAACGTAACGCTGCTTGCCTAATTATAATTAAATAATTGCAACATATGCTATTAAAGCATAAATATGAAAATCGAGAAATTTAAATATATAAATTCGTTTCTAAAAATGTTCAGGAATTTTGTATAGATTAATTCTTTACCTAAAGTCATTTGCTCTTTAATATATGGCATTTTCGTTGAAAATTCATAATTGAAAATTGTATTCTCAAATTGACTTAGCTCAAAATTTTTAATAAAAAATGTTATGGTTTAAATAGATAAATTCGTTGCTTAAAATCTTCGAAAAATTAAAATAAAAAAATAAATTCACTTAAAATCATTTTCTTTATTTATTCTCAAATAGACTCAGCTTAAAATGTTGAATAAAAAATGTTATTAGGAATGGTTTAAATATAAAAATTCGTCACTAAAAATCATTGATAAATTTTTAAGAATATTTTATTATTTTTTAATTAATTCATATTTTACTTAGATAATATTTTTTAATTTTCCTTAACTTTTGAGCAAGTTAATAAAATTGATTGATTGCAAATATTAAAGTGCATATATTTTAAATAAATAAATAAATGTTTTGCCCCCAACTAAAAGTAATACAATTAGAATGCAACTGTAATAAGATAAAAAAAAAAAAACACAAAACTTTTCTTAATAGAAACTTTTGCCGCCTTGACTCTTTCTTTCTTCCTACTTCTTCCTCTCTGCATTCTCTACCCGTCTGCATTCTCTTCGCTAACCTTTTAACCGGGCCGAGTTCAAAACTTGCACGTGCATGCAATAAACGCAACGCCAAAATGTGCAACCAAAGGGGGTAAAGGGGGGCAATAGGGGGCATAGCTATGTGGCAACACACTGTTCTGTCCTGTGCCCCCCTGCTGACCCCCTTTTGGCCCGAGTAAGTGAGGTTAAATTAGTTGAGAACTGCGCAGGAAGGCTAAAATGTTGTTGGCCATAAATGGCCGCTTGGCGTGTGCCTTGGCTAACTGGCTAACTGGTTTGTTTGGCTTTTTTGGTTTTGTTGAGTTTTGGCTTTTGGCTTTTTGGGTTTTGGCTGCCATTGCAGGTCAATGCCACTTGGGGCACACAAGCTTAAATCGATTGTAGCAGGCGCGCAACTTGCCTCAAAATTCATTCACACTTTTTCGAAATAAATTGAAAAAATGTATTAAAAAAATAATTTTAAAAATTAAAAAAATATATAAAAAAAATTCTTAACAATGTCTCTGATATTTCTCATCACATTCATCATAATTGTTATACTGCGCATCTACAGTGAAGGCACCAATAAAATGGATCGTTTGCTCTTGGAGAATCTTTGGCTTTTTCTACTCTTTCGCCTGTGCAATGAGCTGCATTTGGTTGCAAAGATACGACGTCGCTTGTGGCATTGTCTGTTGCAACAACAATATCGTCGTGTTGCACTCATCGCATTTGGCATCATGTTCTCTCTAATTATCAATCATAATCTCTTTAATCTTCAGCCATCAATCAGCAGCATCAAGCGCCATCGGGATGAGCTCAATTATAATAATGTCAAGTTTGATTGTCCCTGGAATTTTTGTGGATTATTATGCTGCATTATGTGATAAAAAAAAAAATCGAATATTTTGGTTAATTTATATTTTATTTTGGCACTTGAGAAATAACAATAAAATTTACAAGTATTTTAAATAATTCTTAATTTTCTCATAGGAGGAATATTAAGAAACGCGTTTCTGGCATTTTGAATATTTTTTTTCTTTAAGTTTATTAAACAAACTTTTGTCTTATGAGCTGATACAGGAAATGAGCTAATTCTCTCTCAAAGATTTCATCTTAAAAACAACGAGTTTTTTAATACTTTTAATTCTATAGTAAACAACCCCAGCTGCCTATAAAAATAACCTTTGGAATATAACTTTTTTTTTTTAATAAAAAAAAATTGTTTAGGGAAATAACTAACTCCCTTTTTCCTTTTACCTAATAAATTTTAATAGAGAAAAATTAAAATATTTTTTTAAGCATTATTTCTTTCAAACAATCAACATTTTCTTCTATACAGAATTTTACAATACAACAAATTTCTGTTTATTATTCTGAGACAACACAGAGAATTATATAACTCCCTTTCCAAGACTCTCCATCAAAACATCAAATACTTTTTTTTTGCCAAATTACAGTTAAGATGCCCATTTAAAGAAATTTATCCATTATGAAATCTAACTAGCTTTCGAAAATTCATTTCAAATATGCAACAATTTTTAAGCTTTCTACAGTAAAAACACTACATATTAAATAAAATTCTCAATTCTGAGTTAATACAGGAAAAATCTAACTACTTTTCAAACATTACAAAAGACTTTCTTAAGCAGAAAATAAATTTTCTTTTGTGTATAAATTTTTTTGTGTGTGTTAAAAAAACAAATGTTGCTTAACAACATTTAACAACATTTTCAGCATTCTTCCCACCAAAAACAGCTTTTTTTTGCTTCTAAAAAATTAAAGTTATCAATCAAGTGCTGCCAGAATTTTCAAAATTTTCAAAGAAAAAGTAGCTAGATTTGCAAAAAAATGTTGCTGAAAATTCCTAAAAAATTTTGTGAAAATTGCCAAAAAAAATATATATATAAAGTAAATATTTAAAGTCTTATTTGTGAGCGTCTACTGTAGTAGCAAAAATACAGAAGACGCTCACAATCAAGAAACACTTTGTTTTCAACGTAATTCTAATTTCAGGACGTTTTTTTTTATAAAAAAAATGTTGTCAATTTACTCCAAAAACTAAAATAAAAAACAACTACAATAAATATAATAAAGCTCATTTCTAGTTAATTCTAAAAATAAAAACCAGACAACAAAATGTAACAATCAAGTGCAGTACATATTATAAATTCCTTTTTTTAATTTAAAAATATATATATATATATACATTAAATCAAAAATAAATTAAATATAGTTTTCCAGTTAAAAATATAAAATTGATATATATTCAGTAAAAAACTGAAAAAAATGTATTACAAAACCCTAATTTGAATTTCTGGAAATTCGAATTACTGAAGCTACTAATTTGTGAGCGTCAACTGTATGTTAAATATAATTTAATTTATATTTAATTATTACATTATTGACTATACAAAAAAACATCTTTTATTTGATAGATTTCTGATGAATTCAACTTAAATACATTTAAAAAAAGAAAAGAAAATTGTTTAAGCAAAAAAACAAATTACATTTTAAACATTTAGCTCTTTGACAAATATTTCTGTATTAAAAAATAGCTTTAAATCTACAATGCAATGGAATGCAACAATTTTGAATATCTAAATGTTTATTTATAGCATTGTTATAGTATAGTATAGTATTCCTGTTAAATTTAATCAACTCAAGCCTTGATTGCCCGGCAAAATTGGATAATGATGACGATGATGATGATGATGATGATGATGATGAGCTCACTCAACGGTATTTTGCTCCTTTAACCAATTTTTCTAAGTAGCTTAAAATGCTCAGATGTCTTGGACGCTTTTTATTTTGCCTATTACACCCCGGCACAATGGGGTAAAAAGAAGAAAATTTTACTAAAGTTTTTCAACTTTATCTAACGTTGCAATTTGCTGTGTTCGTTGGTTAATTTGACGAGTTTCGTGTTCGTCTCTCTCTTGCCCCACTTCTGTGGCAGTGTTGCAAGCAACCTTGTCACCTGGTCTGAAGTGTTGCAATCTGTTTAATGAATGCTGTGGCCAGTGCAACGCAAAAACTTGCAACCAGCTGTAGCAACAGCAAAGTGAAGTGAAGTGGAGTTGAATGCGTTAAACTTTTGTATCCTTTAGACATTCTCACCACTCAGCACAACAAACCCCAACCTGTCCCAGCCCTTTATATATACCCTATAAACACTAATTAATATGAATGTTCTGTCTGCTCTGAGGCTGTGGATGAATTGTGGCCCTATAGTGTTTGGGAAATTAGCTCTAGAATTTGCTGTTGTTGCATGCACCAAAAGGGAAAGTCAGCTTGGCCATTTTTAATTACTACATATTCGATTTGTTGTTTAACTTTAGTAATACACTGAAAAAAAATATAAGCATTAAAATCTCAATTAAATTCAAAATTTATTTATTGAAAATTTTCAGTACAATTTCGAATTTTCAAGCACACAATTCTCAAAAATTTGAGTAAAAATAATTTTTTTTTTGTAATTTAATTACTACATATTCGATTTGTTGTTTAGCTTTAGTAATACACTGCGAAAAAAATATAGTGGCATTATTGAGAATAAGCATTAAAATCACAATTTCATTTAAAATATATTTATGGCAAATTTTCAGTAAAATATTGAATTTTTAGGTACATAATTCGGAAAATTTAAGTATAAATATTTTTTTTTTTTGTAATTTATCAAATTTTTTTTAGCAAAAAAAATCGTAATTTAATTTAATATAAATACAAATAAATATTGCAGTGTATTATATTAAAATATTAAAATAAATAATAATTCTAAAAAAATATTTTAGCTTTTATCATTTGCTTGTAATTTCTTAAGAAACAATATTCTAATAAAAAGAACAACGAAATGAAACAGAATAATTTTGAATTGTCGTTCAAAACCAAGAAAAAATAAAAACAAATTTATAATTATCTTTTAGAATGCTTTTTTTTAATGTATATTTGCGAATAAATAAAGTTTTTGAATTAATTAAAAAATAAGTTTGCCTTGCTTGCTAAATTAATCCAACATTTGAATTAAATTCATTTCGTTTCAGCTTAAATTCAAAATTCTTTAATTTTATTTATAATATTATTATTTAAAAGAAATTTAAATTATTAATGTTTGTTTTTTATTATTAATCAAAAGTGCCTCCAAATAATAAGATATTATCACCTATTCGTTTTATTAGATCTTTTCATTTAAACTATAATTTTAATATGTTGTAATTTTTTAACAAGTCTTATAAACTTCGAATAATTTTTAAGTTAAAAAAATTTAAAAATCTTTAGTAAAAAAAAAACATCATAAGATTTATGAAATGATTTTAAAATAAGATTCAAAAACTTTCAATTATCACTTATCAGTAAAAGCATTTAAAGGAGTTTTTATTACAAATTTCTTAAATGACTACTAAATCGAATTATAAAGTAACGATTATTTTTAATCAGTTTTACAAAAAAGATTGAATTAAAAATGTTGTATACAAAATTTATATTATTACTCTTAAGATCTGTAGATTTAGTTATTGAAAATGTCATAAAAAAAGTTTATAAAAATTGGTGGACACTAATAGAAATTAACTTTGCATTTTTCTTATTAAATTAAATATTAGTTAACAAACTACATAAATATGACATTTAAAATTGTAGTAAAATTTTTAAAATCTTTATACAGTCGACGCTCACTAATTAGAACCTTCAGTAGGGATTGTAATACATTTTTTTCAGTTTTTTACTAAATACATATCGATTTTTATTTTTTAACTGGAAAAAAATATTTAATGTAATTGGAGTGAATCTTTGTGTTTTATTTTGTTGCATCTATTCTTAATTAATCTCTAGCAAATAAATTGCTAAAAGATCAGTAGAAGCAGTGTCTCAGCTGAAGGTTCTACAGCACAAGAATGAGATAAAGCGACAATAGAAGAATTAAGAAAAATTATTTTAAAAGAAGTTTAAAAAAAAATATGCAAATAAGATCAATTGGAGAACTGTACCGGAGAGCAACAATGCAACCCGACACAGGGAAACTCTCAATAGTACAATGAAACCGTCAGCAATGCCATCACATTAACACTTGAATCAGTTGAGAATTATAAGCGGCAGCATCATTTAAAATCTCAAAATTTTATTTTGAATCGATTGTGGGCATTAATATTGGTATAAAACTAGCATTCAGAACATAATAAGAGAATTATTTTAGTTGTAAGTTCGAAAAAAACCCCAAAATTTGACTTTAAACTCCAAATTCCAAACTAAAAACTCTCATAACGTGCTCAAAATTGAACCGATTTTAATGTCGAATGTCGTTTTATTTATGGTCTACCCTCTAGGTAAATTTGGCATTAAAATTTTAGAAAATAATTTTCCAAACTAAAAACTCTCATAACGTGCTCAAAATTGAACCGATTTTAATGTCGAATGTCTTTTTATTTATGGTCTAACCTCTAGGTTAATTTGGCATTTAAATTTTAGAAAATAAATTTCCAAACTAAAAACTCTCATAACTTGCTCAAAATTTAACCGATTTTAATGTCGAATGTCTTTTTATTTATGGTCTACCCTCTAGGTTAATTTGGCATTTAAATTTTAGAAAATAAATTTCCAAACTAAAAACTCTCATAACTTGCTTAAAATTGAACCGATTTTAATGTCGAATGTCTTTTTATTTATGGTCTACCCTCTAGATAAATTTGGCATTTAAATTTTAGAAAATAAATTTCCAAACTAAAAACTTTCATAACTTGCTTAAAATTGAACCGATTTTAATGTCGAATGTCTTTTTATTTATGGTCTACCCTCTAGATAAATTTGACATTTAAATTTTAGAAAATAAATTTCCAAACTAAAAACTCTCATAACTTGCTTAAAATTGAACCGATTTTAATGTCGAATGTCTTTTTATTTATTTTCAACGAATGTTCATATTTTTTAAAAGGATTACATTTTCTGAGTGAACATAACATATGTATTTATATATCTTTTCAATTTTATTTCTTTTTTTTTTACAGATTCACATTGTCGTACATTTTACTATGCTCTGTTGTCTGGTGTTTATATTTTGTGATCGATGGGGGATCGGAGGATTTCTGGCGTCCCATATCAACATCGTTCTCAATGATGTCCCTGGTGACCATAATGGCCATGTGCTTCACACATTGGGATCTGTATAAGCATCACAGGACATTGACATCGGCAATGACAGCGCTAATCCTATGCAGCGCCTCGCTGGCCTTTCTCACCTATACAGGAACGGCATTTAGTCCATTGGGACACTTTGCCATTTGTCTGGAAATTGTATTATTAATCTATACGGCATTGCCAATGCCCTTATGGCTGGGTGCCAGCATTGCCATCTGTTATTCGATAGTCTTTGAGCTCGTCTCCCACATGGTAATTAATGTCAGTGCAGTTCATGGTTCGGGAACTGCGGCAACAACTGGTGTTGGCAATGGCAGCAGTGATCCAAGTCATAAAATATTAATGCTACGAATTATGGCACATTTTAGTGTCCATTTGGTGGGTGTACATGTGCTGGTCATGAATCTGGTGCGGATGCGTGGCACCTTCATGAAGGTGGGCCAGAATTTGCTTGTGCGCCGTCAGCTGGAAATGGAGAAGCAGCTGAAGGAGAAGATGATACATTCGGTGATGCCACCAAAAGTTGCAGATATGCTCCTGAATGAAGGTGGCAGCGGTGGCTTGGATCCCAGTCAGCCACCGGAATCGCATTATATGCGTCCACGCGCCTCTCACGATGTCAAATCATTATTCCGGCCATTCCATATGCATAGCATGGATAATGTTAGTATATTATTTGCCGATATTGTTGGATTCACACGCATGTCCTCGACCAAGACGGCTGAACAACTTGTCGAGATCCTTAACGATCTCTTTGAGCGTTTCGATGATCTCTGCACGCTCAGTGGATGTGAGAAGATTTCAACACTTGGCGATTGTTATTATTGTGTCTCCGGCTGTCCAGAGCCACGTGCGGATCATGCCATCTGTTGTGTCGAAATGGGTTTGGGCATGATCGATGCCATGCGCTGTTTTGATGCACAGCGGCACGAGGGTGTCAAGATGCGGGTGGGTGTCCACACGGGCACCGTTCTATGCGGCATTGTGGGCACCCGGCGGGTCAAGTTCGATGTGTGGAGCAATGATGTCAGTTTGGCCAATAAGTAAGTATTATTATGATTAATATTTAATTGTTTTAAATTAGAAAATTTCTAGCTAATAACACTAGTTTACAGCAAAAAATTAACCCTTAAAATACCTTAGACTGAAATTTTTATGATTCTCAGTAGGAATTAATTTTAGACACATAACATCAAGGTGAAATTTTCTTTAAATTCCTTGTAGATTACAATTATGTTAAAAGTTTTTTGAGAAAAAAAATTAATTAATCCGCCCTAATATGCCTTGATTACAATAGTTTACAAATTTTTTTTTAATCGAGGGAGCTGGGCTCTCATATACTTTCTTTGATGTATTTTTGGGCGCTGATTTGAAAAATGCAAACCATTTATTTTTTCAAAGAATGGTTTTCGAGAAAACCGCAAATAGCTAGTTTTTTGGCAGTCTTTCGACTTATTTGTTCATATCTACATCAGATCCTATTTGATCTTAAATAATGTTACACAATTCAATATATAATTGTATCCTCTTTCTAACGGTATGCCGTTTATGCGGATCGAATACGAATTGATGTCATTATAAATCCTCAAAGTTGAAAAATGTGAACTTTTTTTGCATTTTTGAAAAATTGCTGAAATTCATTTGCTCATTTAAAAATGTAAAAAATTCGCTTAAATACTTTTTAAGATTAATTATGTTAGATAATTCTTTTGCGAATATTTTAAGTATACATTTGTCCAAATCGGTCGGTAAATGTGATAGTTATTCAGCAATTCGTAAAAATACCCAAGCAAAAATTTACCTTGTTCATCACTATTCCAGCCACTAATCCAGCCATATCGTAACGTAATCGTAATCTACAAAGAACTCTTAAATTCTATATGTCCAAAATCAATTCCTTCCGAGAATCATAAAGATTTCAGGTTAAGGTATTTTAAGGGTTTTTGTGATATTGAAGGTATAAGGCTGAAATGACATTATCTTCAGCGACTTAATAAATTTTAAAAGCATTTGAGAAACCGTCAGAATCGAATATTAAGAAGACTTTGCAGGCATATTATGGCTTGTCGAATCGAAGTCATATGTCTTATTAATTACATATATTAAATAATATTTAAAAATTGCTGTATTTTTGAAATATTTATTTTTTCGTTTTTAAGGACGTTTTCGACAAATCCGTCAAAAGGCGGAGCTGAGTATTTGAGGGTTTAAAGCTGTTTTATCAAAATTTATAGACAAATATTTTATATTTTTTGTCACATTAAAAATTTTAGAAAAAAAAAAAATTTATTTTTAAAATTTACCAATTTTTAATCGTTAAGACCTATGAATAGACGGCCAAGTTATAGCCATTTATATCTAGATAGATATAGATCTAGACAGTATATAAAAAATAAGAAATATCCATAAAAATCGAACTCACATAAATATAGTTGGATTTAAAAAGCGAAAACAATTTTTTCAAAAGTAAATTTATGATAATTTTTTGGTGTTTTCATTTCCGTTAAGTGAAATTCTTTTTAAGTAAATTTAATAAAAATTCTTAGACCCAAAATCAAGTATATAAAATATATAAATATTTTACATATTAGACTAAATTTTTATTATTATTATTTGTTAAGTTTATTTAATATTAAATTAAAAAAAAATAATTTTAAAAATTTTTAAGAATTTTTCATATTAATTAAATATTTTTTTTTTTAAGTAAATTTAATAAAAAAATTCTTAGGGCTAAGATCAAAGATCATATATAAAATATTTAAATATTTTACATAAACTACATTTTTATTATTATTATTTGTTAAGTTTATTTAAAAAAAATTTTTTGTTTTAAATTTTAAAAAAAATTTCGTATTAATTAAGTGTTATTTTTTAAGTAAATTTAATAAAAAATTCTTAGACCCAAGATCAAATATATAAAATAATTGAATATTTTACATTTCAAACTAAATTTTTATTATTATTATTTGTTAAGTTTATTTAATATTAAATAATAAAAAAAAAATTTTCAAAAAATTTTTAGATTTTTTCATATTAATTAAATAATTTTTTTTTTCTTAACCAGAATGGAATCCTCGGGTAAACCGGAACAGGTGCACATTTCACAGGAAACTTCCAGCTTTCTGGGCGACGCCTACTACCTGGAGGAGGGCGAGGAGGTATTTGGTAAGTTGAAAAAAGTTCTTGCAACATTTTCTAGATATAGTTAAATATAATATATATATATAATATTGCAGGTCATCGCACCTATTTCGTGGTTGGACGTCGTCGGGACACATCCCGTGCCAATAGCCTGAGTCCCAGCATGGCGGCAACAAATGTCGGTGGCAGCTCCCTGCTGTTGCCCGGGGCACATGGCCCGTTTGCCTCGCTGTCGCAGAGTGCCACCAATATATCGGCCATACAGCCGCATGTGCCACCTGCCTCCCCGGTGGGTCAGCTATCCAATTCATTAAAATCATCACCCGTGCTGTCGATGCGACCGCGCCTCACCTCGCTGAGCATGAAGTTGCGGAAAAAGTCGCAGACGCATAGCCGGGACAGGGATCTGGAACGTGGCATCATACATCCAGCGGCAAGTGGCATGCCACCCGTAATTGTGGTACGTGAGAGGCCAAAAATAATCATAACAACCAAATCGCTGCCCGGCAGCCTCGACTCCGATGAGCAGCCGCCAATTGTCGACCAACAGCAGCAGCAGAAAGATCAGTTGCAACTGCCGCAGGAGGCACGCAACAAATTGAAATTGAAAAAATGGAAAATACCCAAATTTCTAAAGCGTAACTTAAAGGATAATAAGGAGCATATAACGCGCATGCATTCGCATTCCTTGCCACAACCCGGCGACGAGACATTGGCATTCATCGAACCAACAACAGCAACAGTTGCTGCTGTGCCTCTTAGCAATGGCGGCAACAATATCTATCAACAGCTGCCGGTGCTGGTGGAGACAACGTGCAGCACACGTGTGTGCAGCAATCAAATGTTGGACATACCCAATGCCCGGCCCGTGCTGCATCATGCGGCAACATCGACAACATTATCGAGCAGCATAATGCGTTCACCCGATGCAGCTGCAGCTGCAACTGCAGCCGGTGGCATCTGCTGTTCCCCCGGTCAATATTCGATGTATGATGACATCATTGATGTACGCTCCTACATAAGTCAATCCCGCAGCGATATATCGCCATTTGGACGCAGTGGCAGCTATCGTTCGCAATGTGGCCGCCAATCGAATGGACAAACTGTTGCCAATGCACAAATGGAACAATCGCCAGTGCCACGTCCACGTGCCTCCACCTTAAGCACAGGACGTGCCGCAGCTGGAGGAGCTGGAGGCGGACAGGAGCCGAGTACCAGTGCGAGCACAAGTGCCAATGCTCATGTCCATAATAATCCCAGTAATACGTGCTGCTTGCCCGCACCTGGAGCTGCAACATTTACGCATTCGCGTAATTCCAGCATTTGGCCCGATGGCTTAAGCATTTGTCCATCGGCCACATCACGCAAGGATTCGGGCATTAAGAGCAATTCGAGACGCAGCTCGATACAGCAACAGATCTATGCATTGAATCAATCGGCAATAAGTCAACATCGTGTCTCCGGCTATTTTACCAGCTCCACATCGAGCATCTCCAATTTGGGTGATGCCGGCGCGCTGCCATTTCCCTTGCCACCGTTGCCGCTGCCGCTGCCGTTGCCAGCGTTGATGCCACCGCCACCGCCGGCTGTCTTGGGGCAAGCACAATCGGCCATATTGGTGGATCCATTGGCCGCCTGCCTGCAACAATTGCGCAAACAATCGGATCTACAGTTGATCCGATGTGTGCGGGATAATGCCAGATCACAGCGTAGCTATTTGGTCAAACCGCCATTACGTCGTTTTAGCCTTTATTTCAAATCACGTCAACTGGAGCGGGATTTCCGCTCGAAGGCGCATCGCTTTGGCAGCGAACAGGAAACGGAAGGACCGCCGACATTGGCAACACCACGCTATAATACCTATATAGATATATTTGTTGGCATTGCCGTCTATCTGTGCATATCGATATCGTTATTTCTGATGACACAGAATACGGTCACACCGAGCTTTCGCATTTGGGTCACATTATTCTCCTGCTTTACGGCCATACAGGTGTTTGCCCTGTTTTTGTTCACACGTCAGATGTGTCGACGTCATGGCACACGAATGCGTTCCAAGTCGAGTGTCAGCGCCAGTGAGACCATGGCCAATGCCAGTGTGACCAACAGTGAGGCAGCTGCCACACAAAATCAAATGCAAAGCCAGCAACAACAACCGCCGCAACAACTGCAACAATCGATGTTGCAATCGGCACAATTTAAATCCTGCGCCGATCGCATCTTTGAATCCATATCCAGCTGGTATCCTTGGCATATATGTTTGGCCGTGTTAATGGCCATGCCTGTTGTCCTGATTATAGCCAACTTCTTGCTGCTGGATAAGACACAATTGGAGGCATTTGAATATCATTATGGTTTCTTGATTTTTGTCTGCATTGTGCATTTTTGTAATTTTACTCAACTTAATTGCTGGATGCGCAATATTTTAGCCTTTTTGGCCGCATTGTGTTTCATTGGCATTGCCGTATCCCAATTGACCGTATATAAGAATCGTTTCGATGACAATTCGGAGGAAACGGAAACGGAAATGGAATTGGCATCGGAATTAAATAGCAGCAAAGCGCCGGCTTCATTTATTGTGGAGGAAATCAAATGGTTTAGCGATTATCATGTGGAAATCTATTTGGATTTATTATTAATATTAATATTAGTTTGGCTATTAAATCGTGAATTTGAAATTGGCTATCGTTTGACCTTCTATGGCAATGCCGTTGCCAATCAGGATAAAGTTCGTGTCCAGAATATGAAGAATCAAGCCGATATGTTGCTGCACAATATAATACCCAAACATGTGGCGGAACATTTGAAAAATACAGCCAAATATTCAGAGAATCATCATAATATTGCCATCATATTCGCATCGATTGTCAATTTCAATGAAATGTACGATGAGAGTTATTTGGGTGGCAAGGAATTTCTGCGAGTGCTCAATGAATTAATTGGTGACTTTGATGAATTGCTCTCGCATCCCAGATTTCGTGCTGTGGAGAAGATCAAGACAATTGGTTCAACATTTATGGCAGCAAGTGGCTTGGATCCCTCGCATCGTGGCACTGGCGATGAGCATATACACACTTTGATGGAGTTTGCCATTGAAATGCAGCGGGTGGTAAATGAGTTTAATAAGGATTTACTTGAATTTAATCTGATTTTGCGGATTGGCATGAATATTGGCGATGTGGCAGCTGGTGTTATTGGCACCAGTAAATTATATTATGATATTTGGGGTGATGCGGTTAATGTTGCCTCACGCATGGACTCAACGGGTTTGCCAAATCGCATACAAGTTGGCAAAGATTGTTTGCCCTTTCTAACGGCCTGCTATGAGTTTGAGCCACGCGGCAGTGTCTATGTCAAGGGCAAGGATCACATGGAGGTCTTTCTCTACATGGGACGCCGAGAGCAGCTGGAGGAGCAGCCACTAAATACACAAGAAGTACAAGAAGAAGAACCAAGTCAAGTGCCCGTCGAGCTGGCCGATGAAGTTCGCGAGGAGTTAAAAATCACAAATGACGCTCATGATACAATTGAGATACCGGAAATTGAGTTACCGGAAGATGAGGAGGAGGACGATGCGGATATGCACTCGAGTGAAACAACAACACTGTTCCGATTAGAGCAATCGTTGCATGCCACAACACAGGCAAATGGTGGCAGCCACATCAATTCAGCAGCCAGCACAAATGAAACCTAAAAACGGGGGACCAGAAATACGAGTTATGACAACCACAATTTTCAACGAAATAAAACATTATGCAAATAATGTGCTACAGTAACTATTGCAACAGTTAATTATTTATTTTTTTATTCATTTTCAACTAAAAATCACATTTTTATTTTAAATATTTTTTTTATTATTTTTTTTTTAATTAGAAATCGGAGTTAATCTAAATTTTTTTTTGCAAAAATCACAAATGAGAGTTTTTTGTCATTTATGTTTAGAAAAATATGAAAAAAACAATAATTAGCTTTTTTGTTATTTTTAAGCTAAAAATCACGTTTAAATGAATTATTTTTGAATTTTATTTAAAAAATCACAAATAAGAGTTATCCTAAATATTTATTTCAAATATCACAAATAAGAGTTTTCTGTCATTTATATTTATATAAAAGGCACAAAAACATAACGAATATATATATAATTGTTAAATAAAAAAATATATATATATTAAAAATGAATAGATACAGACAGAGATATATTATTATTAAAAACAATTTCAAATAAAAATCAATTTTAATTTTTTTATATTTCAACTAAAAATTTAGCAAAATTCTCATTTGTGATTTTGAAAATAAAAATGACAGGAAACTGTTATTGCTTAATTTGTATAGAAAAAACATTTAAAATAATTATAATATTGTAATTTTTTTTTTTAAAAATCTTAACAGTTACGACAATGATTTGATTTTTCGATATTTTTAACCTAAAAATCACGTTTTATTTAAATTATTTTTCCATTTATTTTCTAAATCACAAATAAGAGTTTTCTGTCATTTATATGTACAAAAACATAACTAATATATATATATAATTGTTAAAAAAAATATATATATCAAAAATGCATAGATAAAGACAGAGCTATATTATTATTAAAAACAATTTTAAATTTTTGATTTTTCAAATAAAAATTTAGTAAAATTCTCATTTGTGATTTTGAAAATAAAAATGATAGAAAACTGTTATTGCTTAATTTATATAGAACAAAATTTAAAATTATTATAATATTGTAATTTTTTATTTTAAAAATCATAACAGTTACGGCAATAATTTGTTTTTTCGTTACTTTTAACCTAAAAATCATATTTTATTTAAATTATTTTTCCATTTATTTTAAAAATCACAAATAAGGTTATTCCAAATATTTATTTCAAATATCACAAATTGGAGTTTTAGAGTTTTTAATTGTTGAAAAATTAGAATATATATAAAAATGATTAGCTGGATTACATATATAAAAAAACAAATGATATTAAAAAAAATTTTTTTTTTTTTTTAATAAAATTTTAGGAAAACTCTTATTTGTGATATTTCAAAGAAAAATTGCAGAAACCTTTAATTGCTTATTTTATATGCAAAAAAAAATTGAAAATAATTACAAAATTGTAAATTTTATTTAAAAAGTCATACGGTCCCTGCTAAGAAGCAAAATAATAATCAAAAAATTCTGAACTCGTAACTCAAGTTAACTGAACTCAAATAACCAAAATTCGAAAAACAAAAACAAAAACTCAATTTTCTTGGCCCAGAAAGTGCTTGAGTAATGCGGTTTCAAAAAATGTTGCATTTAATGACTGAACCAAGAAAAAAAAATCAAAAACAAATAATAATCTAGGCTACAGTCTGCAAAGATTGATGAGAGAGAGTGTATAGAGCGATCGGAGGGGGGTAAAGCAAATTTATTTGGGAGGGGATATATATATATATCTATATGTGTACTATAACCATATAAGTATTTGTGATATGTAACTAATGTTGAATATGTATGAGATGAAGGAAAAGGCGAAAAGAATTATATTGTAATAAGAATGAGAAGAATGTTTACTCTCGATATTTGTTATGTGTGTTAAAAAAAAAATAAAATTGGAATGTTGAATATATATATATATACTATATATACTACATAATAACATAGATACTATGAATATATATATATATATATATATATATATATATAGATATATATGCTTGATTGTTTTTAATTTGTATTAGTCGCAGTTATTTTTTAAAAAAAATATTATTAATCAATCTATATACATATTATATATGTATGTATATGTACTATATGTGCTGTAATATGATTTTTTTTTATTATTATTATTTTAACTATACACCTACTAAATAGCATAAAATATTTTTAGTATATATTTTCAATTTATATATATATATATAGCTTAATTTAAATGTTTTGTAAATGTTTTCTAATTAAATAAGTAAGCAAAATTATAGAACACACACACTAAAAACTTTTAATGTATTGTAAGCGTGTGCATGTGTGTGTGTGTGTGTTAATGTGTGTCATTTATATTTTTTATTTAATTTTATTGCTGTATTTTAATGTATAGTAAAAACGCATTGCATAGAACTAATTAGCTAATAAACGCAAAATGTTATCAATTTTTTAAATGTTTTATATTTTTTTTTAACCTTACCGAGGATATACTAATGTATTAGCTGTTTATATACACATATATAATGCTGATCTTGTTGAAACTTGGCAAAAATGTTGCAAAAACATCGAATGAATTTTGAATTTTTTTATATTTTAGAAACTTTATTGGTTTTTTAAGGAATTCAAGCTAATATTATATTCTTATAATTTAATAACTATAACGTGTAGAAAATTGTGTTTCTCTTTTTCTGCAAGGGTATTAAAGCTTCGGCACTCGCAGTTTTTTTTTGCCCTTCTTTAAATTATTTATTTTTTAATTTTTTATTTTTGTTTCTGAATTGCTAAATTTACTACTATATTGAGCAGAGAATATAAAATGGATATTGATTGTAATAGATGTGGTTGTTGTTGTTTAATATAAATGTAATTATATTGCTGTTTTGATGTTTAGAAAATTGTTAAGCCCAAACTAGTACGACATTTATGTCTATATACGATTTAATATGAGTTTCAGTACAAATATATTAAAATGTTCAGCACAAAAGTATGCTATGAAAATCTGGTAGACCGCTTGTTCAGCACAAAAGTATGCTTTGCCATTCTGTTCAACTGCTTGTCAACTGCTTGCCAACACACACATTTACACATACGCCCACACACACACACACATACACTGTACAAATTTGATATTATTTTTTTTTTATTGCAAACAATAAAAATATTGTGAATTTTTGATTTTTGCTCTAAAACCAAAAAAAAATAAAATCGAAAAAAAATTACTATATAAACAGGAAATAATAAGAAAGCTGAATTCAAAAAAATGCTGTAACCTATGGACCCTCTTGTATTTTTATATATGTACGCATTATATATATATCGTATGTATGAAATAAATCAAAAAGTACATATTTTCTAATAATTTATTGAAGTTATATGTATGTGTGTCTTGCATGTATGTACTTACTACTGACTACAAACTAAACTATTATAAACAAAAAAATATATATACTATGTGAATGTGTGAATTTTTTTGCTCCTTTTTGAAATATCTAAGTGTATATAATGGAAACTGTATATTTTTTATAGAACAAAGCAAAACACAAAAAAAAACACAAAAAAAACATGTCAAAGGCAAAATCAAAAGCCAAAAACCAACGAAATATCTAAAAAAAAATAAATAAAAAAAAAAAATAAAATAAAATCAAAAATAAAAAAAATATTGTATGTATATAAAAAACCAAGAAATTTGTATGCAACAGTTGGAGCTGGAAAGCAGAGCAGTGTTGGTATCCGTGTATGCTCTGCCATACTCGTAAATGTAAATGTTTAAATGTTGATAAATGTGTTGAATAATGACGCTATTACTACTAACAAATGTTGCAACTAATTGTTGTCCGGTATTTTGGGTATTACAATACTCATTAATACACAAGTTTCAATAAAAATGAAGCAAAGCAACATTATAAAACTATATAGAAATGTTTTTAGCAAAAAAAATGTATTTAATGCGATCTACGTAAAGTCTAAATAAAATGCTGCTGTGTTTATGTATGAATGTGCACTTTAAACTGACAATGATAAATGTGTTTTTTATTCTTACACTGTGTTGCAACATTTTGGGGCGGGCTGAAGTGTCAACTAGGCAAGAAGTTGGAAAAAATAATAATTAAATCAAATTAAAAAGGTCTAACTTTATGAATTGTTTAATGAAAGCAGAAATTTTAATATTATCAAGTGGGAATATATATATAACATATATATAGTTATTCGGAGCGAGCACAATAATTCAAGGAACTGATAAATATGAAACCTACTTGAACTTTTCGAATTTTTCATATATGGAACGACTTTAATTTACTCAGCAGCAGGCCAAATGGTAGAAGCTAGAAACCAATTTTTAATGTAACTTCCTATTATAAAATAGGTTGACAGTCTGGAAAAATTTTATTAAAAATATATTCAAAAGTGGGTGAAAAATGCATTTTAAAATTACATATAAAAATCTCAGCTAGAGCATATCAGGTGCAATAGGCTTCAATAATAATAACATTATAGAAAAGGGTTTTTATTTTCCTATTCTATTTCATTGGGAACGGAAGCGGAACGTAGCAATGCACGCCGGGATTTTCTAGTAATTTATATATATTTACACTTGGTTGGTGTATGGCCAGGTTTAAGTAAATAAACCCTTAATATCATAAATATTATAATTATTATAATCTCAAGCTGGCAACTGTCGATTATTAGATTTTTAATAAATACTACAGAAAATTAAATATTCGTATTTGTATTCTCGGATATTTAAATATTCTTCTTCTTTTTCAGATTAAGATTGCAATAAAAATATGAATAGATGTATTTATGCCATAACCCAAATCAACCCTCGGGAATGGCTTTAAAAAAATGAAAAATAAATGATAAAATGGTCAACTCACATTCCAGATCCAATTTAAAAGGATTAGATGCAATGGTAAACCAATCCCAAATATTTTAAAAATTAATTAAAATAAGAAAATGTTTGAAGAACTGTTTTGGGAGAAAAATTGCAACCCTAGACAGGGAAATTCGCGATACTACAATAAAACAATCACCTATGCCATCAAGTTGACGCTTATGCCAGTTGAGAATTATAAGCATCAATAACATTAAAACTGTTACTAGTACTTTTTAAAAAAGTGTTTTCTTCAATAACTTCGGTATTTCTTGTTCGATCGTTATAAAATTTGAACAGCATACTCAGATTAGCATTCAAATTGTGCGTCTAAAATTAAATTAATAAAATTAAAATTGTGCCTATAAATTTTTTGTGTCTATTTATATTGGTGAGTGTAAATTTTAAATAAACTGCGTGTGTTTTATGTAGCTATATACTTACCAATTTTGGTGTCTTCAGGTATTATATTAGTCTCCGATAAGTGTGTATTCATATATATATCTGTGTATTCAGACAGAGAGAGGAATAGGGCTAGATCGTTGAGTCAATCTATTGTTCAAGATTATATATAGTTTATATCGATGATGTCTACTTATACCTGTTACATATATTTAAATTTTATAATACCCTTTTACACATTTTTCTTATATTTTTAAATTTTCCCTTCCAATTTTATCAGAAGCATTAAAATAATTACCAAAAAGCATTTTAAAAATTATATTAAAATTTATATTAAAATTTATATTAATTTTTTTAGTGGCATTTTTATTTCATTTCTGTTGCATCTTATATTTAAAAAAATTATATTTGTCACATATGCAATATATTAACGATTTAATTTATAAACTACATATTAAAATGCACAGAAACACAATTTTGTTATGAAGTGTTTGCATTTATATTGTTAATTATAGCACTTAATTATATAATTGGCTTACCGTATATGCATATTGCATTAATTAATAGGTTATTCTCTCATATTTAAGTAATTTGTTTAATATTTCCACTTGAAACTTAATTAAAACTAACTAAGTAGCGAGAGTGCGAAAACTCAAATTGAAAATATTTATTTGCTAAATATTTTTATAGTAGTATAAAAAAGGTTTATTTGATTCGGTTTAATCGACGTCTCTCTATATAGAGAGAACAATAGCAGTAAGTACATTGATTAACTAAGTAGCTGTCACTAACTAAAATGCATTTACACAATGCCAATGCCAACTGATACTCTATGAACATATATATTTCAAATTTGAGGCGACAAATTTATAGCGCAAAAGAATCCAATTTATAAATAAATGGGGTTTATATAAGCTTGGAAATGATTGTATTTAAACATAAATATTTAACTAAACAAACTCTTTTTGCAAATATAAATATTACCACAACTGAAATAATATTTTTTATAAAATTTTTTTGTTGAGTTTTGTGCACAATTAATATTTTTTTTATTTGGGATTTCGTTTTCCAAAAAAAATAAACAAAAATCAAATAAGTATAATTCTTAGACACACAAATTAAAGTTTATTGCATTATTTTCTTTTCTTTTTTTTTTTTTTTAATATGCACAACGGAACAGTATTTATTTGTTTTTCTTTTATTCTTGTTCGACTTATATATTAATATATATATTTTTTTTATATAATGGGCAGTCATGAATTGCAAAATGAACTAGCAAACGCAGCTGCATTTCCCCCCACTAACTAAGTTAGCACATCAATTATTTAACTATATAAGTATATATATAATTATTTTCTCCTTTTTTTTTGTTTTGTTTTTTGTTTAAACTATGCAGCTCACTCTTTGTCTCTTTCACACACACATACAGACACACGCCCGGGGACACGATTTAAAATCGTTCGTGTATTAATGCTATATATAACTTTGCCCAGACTTGATTAATACTCATATATTTTTTTTGTTTTTTGTTTTATGTTGACAAGGAAACTTGAAAATACTTTAGGCAAATAAAAGTTGCATTTTTTTTTTGTGTTTTTTTTTACAAAAATATTATATCATTTTTTAGGTAAAGAAAAAAAACAATTAGAACAACAAAAGATTTATAAATCGATAAATTAACTATTACAAATTCAGGCAATATTTTTGCTTACACATTAAAGGGTTTTGGGGGGGGGGGGCCAAATTTACAAAAAATACATAAGAGAAATTACAAAAAATTTGGCATTACGATTAACATAATTATAGCGAGTAGCATTTGAAAACAATTGGGGATTTTTGTGCATATATCAGATAGAATGTACTAAAAGAGGAAAAGCGTATTATAGATGCTGAAACAGATCAAGTTTTCAAGTTTAGCAAGCATTATAGCAAATGAATAGCATGAATTTTAACTTAAGATAAGCAAATGCAACTGTTTTGCTATTGTGTTCATTAATCAGTCAACATTCTGGCTATTTTTTTAATTTTTGATATTATTATTATTGTTATTTGTTGTGATTTCTGATTTGTTGTTTGCTGTCCCTGCTGGCGTTTTAAATGCTGTGGTTTGTTTCCTTTTTTAATTGCTGATCTTTTGCAGTTTCTGCAATACTTTTAGTCCCTGCTCCTGATACTCCTGCTTGGACATCCAGAAGCCATCACGATCTTTTGTTACCTCGGCCAGCACAGCGCCGCCAATGAATACCATATCCTTGCGACGTGGCGGATCCTCAATGCGTATTTTGAATTTCTAAACCAGGAAAATGTTTAATTTTAAATTATAAATATATATATCATGTAATTCACTTACCGCCAGTTTTTCTGTATCGTTCTTGAGCACTCTCTCCAAATATAATTGTTTAATTTCACGCTCCAGTCGACTGGGCAAACCCGGATACATGGTTGAGCCGCCCGAGAGCACAATATGCTTATAGAGCTCGGGACGTATATCAATATCGGCCGCTTGTATTGTATTAAAGGCCAATTCCGCAATGCCAGCGCCCTCAACATTGATTAAATGCGGTTGGAATAATGCCTCTGGCGCCTCAAAACGCTCACCGCCCACTTTAATGACACGGCCATCGGGTAACTGTGCAACAAAATAAATAAATTTCAAATAAAACATACATAATAAACTATGGACGTATCATTATACCGTATAAGATTCCACCAGCACTGTGGTCTCAAGCGCCAAACGTTGCTCCATTTCAATATCGTAGCCAATGTAACAAAGTTTCTCTTTCATAATGCGCACCGTTTCAAAGTCAGCGGAATGATTAAAGGCATAGCCACGTAATAAAAGTAACTATAAAAATAAAATATAATATTTAATATTATTTTTTATAATTGAATACTCTCAGCCTCATACCTTAATCAAATAACGCGTTATATCACGACCTGCAATATCTAAACGCCGCGTTAAATGTGGCAGCGAGAACTCTTCATAAACAGGACAAATATGCGTAACACCATCCCCAGAATCGATGACAACACCAGAGATTAAACCCTGTGCGTATAGCGTCAGTACAGCCTGTATGGCAATATACGTGGAATCGAAACCGTATTTCTCAAACATGACCTGTAAAATGAGCAAAGAAATTTTAATTAAAATAAATCAAGTTTATAATTTATATTTTCAGTTGGTTACCCTGCTGCCGGACTCAAGTAAACACCCTCATTAATTATAATACAAATATAATAAATAAAATGTTCGCTCTGCATTGTATTTTCGGATATTTAAATTCTTTTTCAATTATTAAGACTGCAATTAAGATATAAATAGATGTATTATTTGTCATAACCCAAATCAACCTTTGGAAATGGCTTTAAAAAAGGAAAACAAATGATAAAATGGTCAACTCGCATTCCAGATCCAATTTAACCGGATTAGAAGCAATGGTAGCCAATTTTACAAATATTTTAAACATAAATTAAATAAGAAAAAAAATGGAGAATTGTTTTGGGAGCAAAATTGCAACCCTAGACAAGGAAATTAGCGATAGTTCAATAAAACAATCAGCTATGCCATCAAATTGACGCTTATGCCAGTTGAGAATTATAAGCATCAACGACATAAAAAAGACTTTATGAACAAAAAAAATATATATATTGTACAATAATTGAATTATTTTTTAAATGTTACTACGTTGAACTTATTTTAAAAATAAATAAATTAAAAAGTAACAAAAAATAAATTCTGAAATTGTTTTTAGCTTAAGCTTTATAAAAGACTTTGCCGGAAAAATATATTTTTTTCTTAACAACAAATTCTATAGCTACCAAATTATCAGCTTTATGTAAAGGCTTTTTTTTTAATACATTTTTAAATTTTTTTAGTTTATTATATTAATAATTTCCGGCATTAGCGGAGCCTAAAATGCATCAATATAATACATATCTCGGTTTCAGTCTAAATTTCACAATATTATGTTGACAATTTCTTGCTTAAAAGCAATTATATAAGCGGAAAAAATAATTCAAATTTTCTGGCTAATTTTCTTGCTAATTTTCTGGCTAATTTTCCGACAAAAACCCTTCAAAAAAAATACAAAATTGTCTGAAAAAAATCAAGAATTGTCAGCCTTTAGCTGCCATTTAATATATTTATATACCTCAATCATTTTTTCGCGATTCTTTGTGGGATTCATTGGCGGCTCTGTTAGCAATATTTTTGTATTCGTCGGATCAATATCCATTTTCTTGGGTCCAAATGTATAGTCCCAAACATGACACATATCATCCCAATTTCGTACAACACCATTTTCCATGGGATAGGATACCTCCAGTAATGAACGGAGCTGTGAAGCTTCATCGCCAACCATAAGATCCTGTAAAGTGGGCATAATAATATTATTAATTATAAATGCATAAAATATTAATTAAATTATTGGGTTTTCGATTTCAAACAGCAATTGGGTTTATTAAAGATTTCTAAAATATTATTTAACGAAACAACAAAATGACAAGAATAAAACATAAACAAATATGTACAATAACGAATAATTAAAAAGCAACGAGTAACAATTAACGCAATTAAATTAAAAACTAGTGCAAACATTTATAATATTTATAAATTAGAACTATTTATATTAAATACATATATTTTCTTTTTTAAAATTGATCGTGCCATGCACAAAATAACGTCAATTAAAAAGTTCATGCAAAACAAACAAAAAAAAACATTTAATTAAAAAAACCAAACTATTAAAAACTATTAACTATAAACAATGTAGACAAGACACATATAGAACTTAAATAAATTGCTAACCATAACAAATATATATATAAACTGCAAATACATACAAAACAACAACAAAAACATGGCGTTTAAGCATTTATGTAGAAAAATTTAATTTCATATGTAAAATTAAATTTACAAATATTTTCAATGCCATTAAATGTTTCTATTTATTTTAAACATTTTTAATTAAATGTTGCCAAAGTGCGTGTAAATATTATTAAGCTATTTTCATGTGTTTTTTTTATTTGCAATATAAAATTACAAAAAAACGAACAGTTGTTAGTTCAATATTTGTTTTTGTTGTTGAATTTTGTTTGTTTTATTTGAATTTTTTTTTTTTTGTAACTATAAACTATAAAACTTGACTTACATCGACATGTAAATCCTGTAAAATATTTGTTTTTTGTTTTGTTTTTTTTTTTTTGTTTTCAAAAAAATATATGTAAAAAAAGAACAGAAAAATAAGTTATAAGAATATTTAAAAATGAACAGAAAGATTTTCTTTCTATTTAAATTTTTTGTTATGGATTTTATTTTGTAAATAAACTAAACTAATATATGTTGTTATTAACTATTAAAAATATTCATTATAAATTATTGTCTGCATACATATTATGTAGATGATATAAATATGTATGCAAGAGAATTGCATTTATATATATAAAAAAAATAAAAAAAAAAAAGCGTACTTTACTTTAATTTATAAATTATATATATATATATAGATATGAAAAAGCCCAAAAGCAAAAGATCATGCAGTTTATAAGATGCTCCAAAAGTCCAGAAATTTAAAAAAAAAAACCTAAATAAGCCCCTATATATGTCTAGAGATAGTTGCGCCCAATCGATAGTTTCGATAGTTTTAAATTATTGCAGATTATTAGAATTTTAGTTAAAATTTATTTATCTTGAATTTCAAATAGGGTTTTTCTGCAAAACACTTAAATATTTCTGATAATTACAAAAAATTTTTGATCGATTTTAGAGTAAACAAAAACGGGAGAAAATACATCGATATTATCGATTATTATTATGGTGCTGCACTGCTGTTGAATCTATTATAAATAGCTGTCCTTCTTACTTTCGTTATAAAGATATATATAAATTTATAGGGTTACTTTTTCATGTTTCTTCTCTTTAATTCAATCAACATGAAATTAAATGAAACTAATTTTATAATGCAATAAATTATAAATATGACTTAATGAATTTCTAAAGCGTTTAATCATAAATATTAGACGAATATTTGACAATCCTAGAAAACACTTGCTGGGTAGACAAAATATTACAAAAGCATAGAATCCTTAGAAACTATTGCTGTCACACAAAAGTCCATAATAAATATGCCTTGATTTTAAATCAAAATGAATTTGTACATTATAAAAAGGACACACAATGTTTGATCGCTCTTAAATACTTCAGACAGAATTTGAAATTTTGTTTTAGAATATAACTAATATAAAAATAATGGCCTAATCAAGTTTGAACCAGGTATGTACATTATTTGTATATATTGTAGAGCTGCAAAAATATCGATAGTTTCGATAAAAAGATAAAATGTATCTATTTCATTTTATTGTCAAAAGTGCAAAAAAAATTACAAAATTGTTGAGAATTATTTAATTAAAGAATTTTAAAATTATTCATTAAAATTTAAATTGTTTTTGTTTCTCTGAAGATTTTAAAGTACAAATGTGATGCGATTAATTATTTCGACAGTGAAAAAACAATCGAAACTAGCGAAAAGTTAAAAGTAATCGATACTATCGATTGTTTTGCAGCTCTAAGATATTGCAATATATTTTCAAAAAAGAAAACAAGTTTTAAATGAACCTACACCGTAAATGGAAGTCTATATATGGACCAAACCCATTATAATGATGATCCTTAATTTATGATAGTTGCAGCAACTCAATACAAAATGCAATAAATGTTAAAATTAAATGAAGAAACCATTAAAAGAAGATAATAATAATAATAATAATAATGATAAATAATACGTAAAAGTTAAATGTGTAATGATTCGTGTTTTAACCAAAATAATAATGATAATGATAATTTTGAAGAATTATTAAAAAAGTTATAATAATAATAAGGTACATACAGTATGGATATGCGCTAAATTCTTGATCAATAATACTCTAATCATGTATAGAATATATATAGTACTTAAAAGTATTATTACGATATTAAAAGTTATGAACCTGTGCATATATATGTATATTGTATTGTATGTTTTAATTTATATTTATACTATATGTGTAGGTATGGTATTAAAACTATATGTATGTGGAAAGTATGCTCATTTTTCTATATAGTTGTATATAGATATAGATGTGCCAAATTGGTATATACGCTTGTCATACCTTCACTTCGATGTCACCAATTTTATTAACCGCTCGAATTATCGGTCGTCCAACCATCGATGGAAAAATGTGCGCGGGAAAATTGCTGCCGGCATAGCCGCATTTTACGAACTGTAAAATGGAATATAAATTAATTAGATGATTTTATAAATAATAAAATTTAATTTTATATTATATATAAATAATCTAACATATGTACTATATCAAGTTGCAGTACAGATATTCACATAACAGCTGCATTTTTCTAATATCTGTATTTTATCGCAATAAAAGTTTAACAATAAATGTCGATATAGAGACCAGAAGTTTTGTTAAACAATAGTTGACAGCAATTTAGGTAACAATTAATAATTGAAAGCTGATATGTCGACTGATAAATCTTTTCACATTTTATCATATTTTTACAATATTAATTATGATATTTATAAGTAAATAAAATGCCTTACAAATTTTACCCTAGCTAAATTTTAAAATCAACTTTAGGGATAATATATATTGAGCTCAATAATTCTTATATATTTTAATAAATATTATTATCGCTGTTTTATGTTGCTTCGCTAATGTAAGGTCTGTTTTAAGCTACGATTAAGACCAGCCGGTGCAGTACTGTCCCACGTTGTAACCCGTTGTGCATCAGCCTAGGTCAACCCCAAGACAGACAAACAATAGGAATTTTAGGGAAACAGCATTGCATCAGCCTTGGCTAGCCCTTGATTAGACAGTCAGAGTATGGCATGTTTCTTGCAGTGTATTTAATTGCAACATTGCATGAGGTGTACCACTGCCTAGACACATGTGGTCAGGCAGTAGTCAAGTGCTACATACGAGTCGGTAGAGCCGTGGAGTAAAATCTATAAATACTGATAAATATTGCATTAAGAAAATAATTTTTCTAGCTTTAAATTTCAATTGTTTGATAATTTTTTGGTAAGGTAAAATTAAAAAAAAAAAATAATAAATAAATATATACATATTGTAAATGTTTATTTAAATATATATATATTTAACTGCAGCTTTCACACACACAAAACTAATAAACCATTTCATTGTTTTATCAAAAAAATTGCATTTGCTATAAAACTATCGATATAACAATTAATGACATTATCGATACTATCGACGGGAACAACTTTGCAGCATTGTTATAAAGTTTTAACAAATGAAATTAAGAAATATTATTAATAAAAATAACAATATTCTTTTTTAAATTTATGCATTAAAGGCAAGAACAAACCGTTAGTCTGCATGGTAATAAATAAATATAAAAAACAAAATTCATTTATTTATCGAACTTTTTGGGGCAACAACAAATCGATTGCTCGCATGGCAAAGAAGCGTAATCACAAACAAAAAACAAAAACAAAATTCTTTTAGCCATGATAAGAAATTAGATTGAAAATGGCGTTCATATTGTTGTTGTTGTTTGTTGGCGCGCTCTTTATTTTTTTTTTATTTGCTTCTTTTGGTTTTTCGTTTTGGCTTTGCTTTGTGCATGTGTGTGTGTGTGGGTATGCGTAACTTTTTTTTTTTTTTTTTTTTTGAGGGGTGAGTAATACTACTTTATGTTGAAAGCTACACTAAGAAATGACTAAAGCGCCGCTTACACATACACTTGCACACATGCATATGCATGTATATGCTTAGTATATATGTATGTGTATTGCAGCTGCAGCGGCTACTTAAGACTGCAAATGCGCGCTGCGCCCCCCGCATTGTTTGTCGTCCGTCAACGCCCCAATGCTCCGAAGAGGAAGAAGAAGAAGCAGAAGTAGAAAATCGCTGTTTAACCTACAAAGGGTGTAAAAGCTTGGAATGTGTGTCACCTATTGACTATCCAAATGTAATTAACAGTGGGAATACAACGTAGACAAATATATATATTTATATATACACATACCCCAGTGCCGTTATCACAGACAATGACTTTGCGACCCTTGCTATCCATTTTGTTGATCCAACTATGGATTTGGCTGGAATTGAAAACTGGAAACTGTCCACGGCGACGGCGACGGTGGCTGCGGCTTTTACTGTTGCTGTTGCTACTTTCTTGCTGATCTGCCTTGTGTTATTGTTGCTGCTGCTACTGCTGCTGGTGCCTGTCGTCGTGGGTGTTGGTTGCTTTTTTGTGACGCTCCTGTTGCCGCTGCTTGCTTGATTATAACGGTTTTTGTTGATTACAAGCTGCAGCTGAATATGTGTGTGTTTGATATATATATTATTGTTGCTGCTACAGCCGTTCGGTTAATACTAAACACTCAAAGCAACAAAGTTGACTGCACTTAATCACACAATTTCCAACCGTACAACACACACACACTGCTACAGGCACACATATACATGCCAGCTTCATTCATATACACACACACACACAAACAGACACACAACTGTATTGGCACGCGGGCGGGCGGGCGTTCTCTACTCTTCAATGCAGCGTTCTCTCTTTGCCTGTGTTTTGTGTTGTTTAGCGTTAAAGCTTATATATTTTATTGCAGTAGATATACACAATGCAATATACGGCAAATTTGTTTGTTTTCAATTCAATTGTTGCTATTTAATTGCAAACGATTGAAATTTTGATTTCTCGGCGGTACAAAACACGGCAAAAATACACACAAGCAGATACAGAGTTGTGTGGCAAATATCAATATCGCGCTATCGCAATGTTATCGAATATTGCAATAACGAGGGCTACCACTCCGATGCCGATATATGTGTAAATGCAATTAATTGCATCAAAATTTAAATGCAAATGACACAATGAACCAAATAATGTATATCAAATTAATATATTTTTAATAAGTAAGACCGAATTAAATATCGATGCTTGTGCAGAAACAGCAGGAGCAAACGTAGCTTTGTAGCGCACCAAGCGGCGGCGCATAATAATCAATTTTACAACACTGAAATTTGGCGGACTTTTTGAAAATATTGTATTGGCGCCTTGCTAAAATTAGAAAAGATGGCGAGTCTCAACTAAAACAAAAAATACCCACAATTATATTTAATACATTATACAGACCAACTTAAACTACGTTTATACTGAAACAACAAAAACAAATTTAGCTGTGTAGCGCACCTAGCGGCGCTGCACATAATAAACAATTTTACAGCACTAAAATGTGGCGGACTTTTTGAATATTTTATATTGCCACTTTGCTGAAACAGGAATAAAATTACAAGCAGACGGAGAGTCGCGACAATTTATTTTATTTGGTTTATATAATATGTATATAACATATATATAAATATGTTATCTTTAGAATTGCTTAAAGAGGCGAAATGTCTTAGATATACATAATGCTGTTTTTTCATATACATTTGTATGATGCGTACATAATAATATTCATATTTATGTATGAGTGTATACTTTTTATGTGCACTTGCTGCACAATTTATCATTTTAATAGTTTTTTTTTTTTTTGTTATTTTTGAGTAAATTTTCTTCCATTTTGATTCTGCTTAGTTCCTTATGTTTGTTGCGGTTTTGTTGTTATAACATATTTTTATTTATATATGGTCTTGATACTTATCAAAATCTATGTATATATTTATATGTAGTGTGTGTATAATATTGTTCTGAACTTGATCATGAACATACATACTCATTAGTCATAGTAGTTAAAGCGGTGGACAACAAATGACATTTTGTTATACAATTCAATAAAAATGTTGTGTACATAAAAATCATTTTTTTTTTGTTTTTATGTACTTCGTGTAAGTGGAACAGACATAAGTAAGACTTTTAGTTAAAAACGCACGCTGTATATATATATATATATATATATAAGTAGTATATATATATATATATATATATATCTAGTTATCATATTATAGACTAGCCCCAAAAAACTGTTATACCCAACAGCTGCAACTCTGCTTCATTTAAATATAACATTTAAATTCGCCAGGGGAATCCCCGCTTCCCACCCTTACCACATTTAAAATAATTACAATAATTAATATGTGTATCCTTTTTCATATACCACACAATTCGCTTTTGTTGGTGTTTTACATTATTTTTGCAATTAAATGTTAGCTTTATATAATTCATTTTTTTCTTTTATATTTGTTCTAACTAAATTTTTTTTGTTTTGCACTTTTATTTTGTTTTATAACAGTTTATAAACAAATTAATGAAATTATAAATATATATATAGAGGCTTATTATGTACTGTCTTGCCAAAGGTTTTTAATTAATTGCAATTTTTCTTTTTTAGTTTAAATAATTGTGTTTGTTTTTTTGTTTTTGGTTTTATTTTTTAAAAAAGCTAGTTTTTAACTTAATATTTTTGTTCAGTATTGAAATTATGTATTTTTATAAATATATATATGCATGGGTATTAGTTCGATACGTGCATAATATTTGTTATTCTTCACTAAATTTAAGTTTAAAAACTAATTTTTAATGACTTTATATGGTATTAAGTATATATTTAGTTAAGTGTATGTATAGATTTGTTTTTTTTTGAATAGAATTATTTATGTAGAACAGTTTATGCAAGCAAAGTACAGCGTTAAAAAGAAAATCAAATTTATGTTTTGTCTACTTAAAAAAATAATTAAAAAAAAAACAAACAAACAACATTGTGAAGTAACATTTTGTAAGTTTTCAACAATTCAATTTTATTTATTATTGAATAGTTGCATTTATGTTAAAAATACATATATTTATATGTTTAGTTCTAGTCGGTTATTAATTGAAAAATGTTTAGCTAACATGAGTTATGTATTTTTTTTTGAATTGAGTTGAATTCTAGGCATGGCACAAGGAAAACAAAGTTCAGTTCGTATTTTAATGAAAAAGTCTGTTAGATTTAGTTTTTTTCTTGGAATTTGTGTGAAACGCTTTAAATATTGGTTTCATATAATATTACTTGTTTTTTTTTGTGGAGTACGATAACAACTATATATGCCAAATAGTATATATTAATTATTATATGTGTTTTTTTTTGTTGTTATAATTTCATATATTGTTTGTTATACTATATAATTGTTATATATTGATTTTCATTTTTGCTTAATAATTTTGTGCATATTTCGATATTTTTGTTTTTAAAGTTTACTTGACTGTTCTTGAGTTTTTTGTATTTTAAAACCAAATTAAATAAAAAAAAAATTTTTAAAATGTGCGTGCTTTCTCTTACTTTCTATTCAAGTGTGAAAAACTTTTGCTATTGTGTTTAATTGTTTTTTTTTAACCAAAAAATATACAAACAAAATTTGAACATGGGTAGAAAAATGTTTATGTTTTTTATTGTTATTATTTTATATTTTATATATATATATATATATTTTTTTTTGTAATGAAATTTTGTTCAACAAAAATTTGTATTTATGTATTAATATTTTTTTATTTTTATTTTTTAATTATGTATTTCATTAGTTAAATATTTCATTTGCTATTTAAATGGTAAATTGATTTTTTTTTTGTTGTCTTGAATATTGAATATTTAAAATGCAATGCTTAGAAGTTTTTTTTTTTTTTTGATTTCGCTTAACAATGCTAATTTGTTTAAAGATTTATTTAATTGATTTTTTTTTTTTTTGTTGTTAATTTATTAGCTAGAATTTTAAGGAAAAAACAAAATATATATATATATATTTAGCTAAGCAAAAAAAAAAATAAAATAAAATAATAAACACAATAAATTATACATATACAAATATATATGTATGTTAAGTATGTTAAGTTATATTAGGCAACAATTTAATATTTAAAAAATGATTACAAACAAATTTATATATATTAAAATTTGTTGTATATATATAAGGATTTTATATAATATTTATTTTATTTTTTGTAAAATGTATAAGGAACATTTATGGACTATTGCGGCACATATTGCAAAAATTGTTTTTTTATATATTTAAATGTTTATGCAAATTACAATGTGTAAATATTTCAATAAACATTTAGTGTGTGTTTTGAAGATTGCACAGTTCGTTCTTTTTACTGTTTGTTTAATTGTTTAAAATATATATATATATATAGTATATTTATGTAGGCATATTTCTTCTTTTTTTTTTTGTATTTAATTGTAATATGTACGCTTCTTTTTGGCGCTGCTAAATGTTTTTAACAAATTAGCGCTAGTTTTTTGTATTTTTTTTTTATAATATTTTTTTTTTTTCTTTTTGGATTTTATTTCTTTATACATACAGGGCTTAAGATTAAGGGGGAAAAAAGGGAATTTTTTTTTTTTGTGGCTAATTTAATGCAATGCAACAATTTTTTTTTTTTTCATTTTCATTTTTCATTTTTAATATCCTCTGCATCCATTTCATTCAATTTCATGCGCTGTGCTGCCAAAAATTTATCAATATTTAATGTTTATAATTTATAAATTTATTTTTATTATTTTTTTTTTTTTGTATATTTTTCGGCCTTAGGTTTTGCTTCATTTTTTGCCAATAAATCCAATAATTTGTTTTTTTTTTATATATATTTTTTGAATGCCAAATTTTTGTTGTTTGACCTTTGACCTTATTTTGCTTAATATTAGTGTAAGTATGCTTGGTTGTGTGTGTGTGTGTGTGTATTATAATTATTACGAAGAATGTTTTTTTTTTTTTGAATTTTTGTTTCTTTTTAGCTAAAACGACAAATCTTTGCAACATTATGTTTTTTTTTTGTTTTTATTATTATTTTTTATATATATGTAGATATTTTAATATATGTTAGTTTTTATATATGCGAGCGCCTGTTCCGTGTGTATGTGTGTGTGTGTGTGTGAGCACACATCCTTGACAGGATCGGATCAGGCAACAGGATACGCTGCAAAAACACAACAGAAGTCGCTTTGTTTATTATTTTTGTTCTATATATATAACCAACTATATATATATATATATAGAATATGTTTATCCATGCCCCGATCCCCCATTATTGCCTTGACTATGATGCGGATGCGAATTGGGATGCTGATGATCATCGCTGGGCGTGGGGGGCTGATCGCGACGGGGAGGCATACGCTCGTTGACCGCATCCAATCCCTTGGCCTCCGCAAACGAGGTAATCTTGTGATTGGGCGAAAAGCCCTGCATGGCATTCTTGAGAGACTGCTTGCCGCCGGATAAGGCGCCCAGGGGTAATGCGCCCGTCGGCGTTAGACCCTTCAGCTGCAGCACTGATTCGGACTCCTCGCGCAGCACGGAGAAGACGCGCGCCATTTTGCCAATGGCACGGATCTTGTTCCGTATGACCTCCTTGCGGAGCGCCGCCTCATCGTCGGAGAGGGGCTCCTCGCTCTCCTCGGTCATGAGCTCGTCATCGGAGCAGATGTTCAGCACGTTCACCAGCATCTCGGTGACCTTCTCGCCGACGAACGGCAGCGACCAGGTGAACACGTCCATGAAGTTGGGAAGCCAGTAGGGATGCGGCGAGCAATTGAACTGCCGGATGTTCATCACGTTGTTCTCGTATTTGAGCACCGCCGCCTTGTTGTTATACACATCGAGATAGTTGGGCGCCGAGAAGATGGTGATCAGCGAGGGGAAACCGGTGGTCTGGCTCTTCCTATACATCCTATAGCCGGCGTCCTGCGCCTCGTGCGCCCGTATTATCGATAGCAGATTGTTGTTCTGCAGGAAGTCGCAGCAGGCGGCGTAGCTATAAAAATACGAACAGCCCCGCACCGAGTTGTGCGTGTAGAAGTCCGAGTTCTTCTCGTTGCCAAAGTCCTCCAACGGATCGGACCACAACAGATCGCACATGGGTCCAAAGGCGGGCGGTTCCTTGAACCGATCCAACCGCCTAATATCCTCCAGTTCGTGTATCTCCGGCGACAGTCCGCCATGCACGCACAAGAACTGCTGATTCATCAATGCCGCCAGCGGCAGGCAGTCGAACGCGTCCATGCACGCATCATACACACGCTCCGAGTATTTGATCTTGCACTCCTGCTTGAACGTAAAATACTCGGTCAAATGCCGGCACTCGTGGTTGCCGCGCAGCAGGAACAGCGTCTGCGGATATGTGATCTTCAGGGACCACAGATACAGTACGCACTCGATGCTAAAATAGCCTCGATCCACATAATCGCCCAAAAATAGATATTTTGTCGTTGCCGGTGAACCGCCCACCTCAAAGAGTTTCATCAGATCGTAGAACTGGCCATGGATGTCGCCGCATACTGTGACTGGCGCCTCAATATCAATCATTGTCTTCT
>JAWNNH010000336.1:0-19824 GCA_035043045.1 Hirtodrosophila alboralis
GTGGCGCAACAAGGCGGCACCTTCTTGAATAATGCGCAATGCGGGCGCCTCTTCGATGCGTCCTTCAAGGATAAAATGTTGTTTCAATAATTCATGATTTGGTTTACCGTTGCGCGCATCAAATATCTCTGCCAGCGTCAATTTGTGACTGGGGGGAAAGGGTACGCTGTCGACAACACGCTCTTTGGTATTCAATGCTGCCGCTGCTGCTGCGGTTGTTGTCTTGTGGGTGGGACTATCCTGGCTGGCAGCGACGTTGGCAGCGGCGTTGGCACTGCTTGAACTGCTTGTTGTTGCTGCTGCTGTTGTTGTGGTGTTGCCTGTGTTGGCATTGGCAATATTGCTGCTGCTGCTGCTGCTATTGTTGTTGTTGTTGTTAATGTTATTGTTGTTATGCTGCTGCTGCGGTTCTGTGGCAGCGCTGCGCTGGCTTGCACTTGTTGCAACGCCGCCGCCGGTGCTGCTGCCGCTTGCTTGATTATTCGAAGACATTTTCTTATTTGAATTTTTTTCTTTTAAAATGGAATTGCGGTTGTTGTTGTTGTTGTTGCGAGTTGTCGCTCACACTGCGTGAGCGTGGCTTAGTGTGTGTGCTCCCCTGCTAGCTACACACACACACACACTCACACACTCACACACACGCACACACGTTGGCCAACAACACACACACACGCACTTTTCAATTTCTGCTGCTGCTTGTGCTGTTTGTTGTTGTTGTAGCTCTGCTCGCTCAGCCGCTTTATCGCGTTGCCAGTTGCAAATTTGTTGCTATTGTTGTTGCCCTGCTGTAACACAACAACAATCAATGCATGTAAATTCACAATTTGTATTTATATTTTCGTTTCGCTGCTGCTGTTTGCCCTGCAGACGTCGTAATTTCTCTCTTGCTGCGTTTTTTTTTTCACTTCTCAATGGAATTTTCAGCTCCCCCTCCCTCTCCTTTATTTTTATTGATATTCTACTAGTGTGACCGTCACAACGTTTCAACGAAAATACCAACTTATTACTCACAAAATACCAACAGGAAAAAATGTATATACCAAACGTTTTGCGTTTTGCGTAAAATTGTAGAGCACACTAACGCAAGTGTATACATATCGATAACATTTTTAAAACTTTATTGTTATTTTAATTGATTTTGCTGTTTGTGGATGGTAAAATAAATCAGAAAAAACTAGGTATATTTTATTGCAGCATCAATATTATCAATAAAAATTGGTTTACTTACTACAATACAATTTTTGTACACCATGTATCCAATATAAATAGCTAAAAATCCATAACAATGTGCAAAAATAAAAAGTATGTGTATTCTTGATCAAGATTGATAGCCCTGTTCGTCTGTATATCCATCACAGATCTCAATTTGTAGGTTCCCGTATAATCTCTCATTACAATAAATCGATAAATCGATTTATAGGCGCAATTTTACATTGATTTTAATACTAATCTGAATATGCTGTACAAATTTCATCAGTTATGTATGCTTTTTAAAACTTTTTTGCCATTCTTTCAATTAATCTCCGCTTGCGCTTACGCAAAGACGCACATCGCCATCGATAACGACATATCGATAATTTAAACATTCTAAACAATTAACGGCAACACACAATTTTGCAACTGGTGCCAAATTCAAAAAACAACACTGCAATAAATAATAATAATTCAAACGTTTTAATTTGATGTATTTGTAGATTTATATATATTAATAGTATATACTCAAAACGAACATTTAGAGGAAATAATAAACGTGCGCGCATTTTATTTTCAGGATAGGTACTTGTATATTTTTTTTAATGTTTTTTGTTTTTTTTTTTGTTTTTTTTTTGCTTTGTTAATATTAATTATGTTAATAACATTGATAATCATTTTTATTTTGCATTCACTTAATGTTAAAACTTCTTGTCTGCATCTGTTCATGCCATTTGTAAATTAATTTGTTGTTCATTTTTTGTTTTTGTTTGTTGGATTGCATACAATTTTTTCACAACGGCGCAATTGTAATTTGGCAATTTGCAATTTGCATTTTGCATTTATTTATTTTTGTTATTTTTATATTTTCTTTTTGCTAATTCTGCCCAGCCAGCTGCCATTGCAATACATTTATAAATTTATAATATAATAATGCTTTCACTGTTAAATTTGTTAATTTATTTATTTTCGGTTTAATAATAAAATTGAAAATTTTTAAGAGATTTATCTAGATGTGATGTGTTTTTGTTTTTTTTGTTTTTGTTTTTGTATTTGTTTATAATTGTTTTAAATATTAATTTGTTTTAATGTGGCTTTAATATTATTTGTTGTTCATTTTTTGTTTGTTTTTGTTTCAATATAAGTATATAAACTTTTTGCTTTGACTTTGACAAAGTTTCTTCAACTTATATTTATACTTTTTTTATGTATATATGTATATATATATATATATATATATTTATATGTATATATATGCATATAAATAAATGTTTAAATATATATAAAATATGCATTTAAATTGATTTATCCAAAAGGTAAAGTTTTAATTCTTTTTTTATTTTTATTTTTTGTTTTTTTTTTTGGTTTTTTGTTTTTTTGTTTTTCATAATATATATATATATATTTAAGTTTTTCTTGTGTAAAGTTTTTAAAGCATTCGAGGGCAGGAAGTAGATGTTGAAAAATACATGTATCAAAAAATTAGATAAAATATACAAACATTACAAATATTACTTATTAAAGGGATTTTCATCTTTTTTGTTTTTTTTGTTTTGTTTCCTTGCAATGAAGACGCCATAAATGATAGAGAAAAAAGAATATTATATAAAAACAATATGCTGAAAATAAAATATGCATAAATAAATATAATAAAAAAAATGCAAACACACACATTCTCGCACACACACACACACGCACATACACTCTCACACACATAACTAGGCAAAAGTTTTTTTTTTTTCATATATTTATATATATTTTTTTCAAGTGAAAACAAAATGAAAATTTTATTTTCAGTTTCACAAAAAAAAAAAAAAAAAAAAAACATTAACAAAAATGATGTTTAAAAATTAATTAAGTAATTTGTTTAAAACAATGTGATTGTACATATGTAAGTATTATTAATGCTAATTTACAAACAACGGCAACAAATTGTTTCAACAGGTTTTTCGTTTTCTTATATTGCAACAAAAAGAAATTAATTAAAATTCAAAATTATATATTTATATATTGCACAGTTAAGTGTTATACTTTCTCTCTCTCTCTCTCTCTCTCTTTCGCTCTCAAATAAAATAGAAACAAAGCAAAATTATATTTTATATAAACAAATATTAAATGAAATCTCAAAGTTCACATAAAACAAGTTTAGTTTTTGATATATTTTGTTGGTATTTTTTTGTTTTTTAAAGAATTGTAACAATTTTTTTTTGTATTATTATAAGATTTTTATGTTTTTTTTTGTTTTTTTTTTGGGTAAATTTATATTTATATTGTTGCTGTAGTAGAAAATGTACCGTTAAAAAGTGATGTGTATGCATTTTTTTTAGTATTTTTTTTTTTTTTTTTTTGAAGGAAGAGACACGAGAAGAGCGTTTTGTTAGAGTGTGAGCCTTGGAAAAAAGATGAGAAATGTTTTTTGTATTTTTTTTTTGGTTTTTCGAATTTTTTGTATATAGTATAAAAGTATTGGTTTTTGCTTAGTTTATGTTAGCTTTCTTATTAAACATTATTAAATTGTATTTTTTTTTCAATTATATAATTATATTTAGAAGAGCGCACTAAATTGCATTTTTGGTATTTTTTTGGTATTTTTTTTTTAGGGAGAGGAAAAAAAGGTTGGAGGTGGAGTTTGAAAAGAGTAGGTGTGTGTGTGTGTGTATTTATAGTATATGTATGTATTTGTATGCATGTTTTAAATTCAATTTTATATTATTTAATTTTACTTTTTTTTTAAATAATATTAGTAATTTTTTCGCACTGCTTGGTATTTTGTAATTGTTTCATTAGTTTAAATATATATTACTATTATTATTAATATATTTTTTTTTTGTTTTTGGAATTGAAATGCAATAAACTTTGTTTTTTATGTTTTTTTTTTTGTAAATTGTTTTGCTTTGGTTGTAATTTGTTTGCTGTTGCTTAAATTTAAACATATTTGATTTCTTCTTCATACATTTTTATATATTTAATTATAATTTTTTGACTATTTGTTTTGGGTGGTGTGGGGGAGGAGGGAAAAATGTTGTGAGTTCTCATTTTTTTTTTGGTGTATTGCAACGCTTAAAACTGTATACGCTTATATATACTGTATGTATTTTATTTTATATATTTTTTTTAAATTTGTTTTTTAATCAACATTATATATATAATATTTTTTTCTGTTTTGCTTGCTTTGCTTTTGTTTTTCTTTCTTTTATTTTATTGTATGCGCGCATGGGTACAGTCTCATACAAGGCAAATGGAGTTTTTTTTTTGTTAAATAAACTGTTGCCTGCTTTTAGGTGCTAGCAAAAAATATGCTGCCCATTCATGTTGTTCAATTCATGTTGCGCTGCTGAATGGGCCGCATTATTCAAACGGAAAATCTATATTGCTCGCTCGCTCACACAATCTAGCTCTTTCTCGCTCTCGCTCTCTCTATCTCTGTCTTGCGCATGTACCCATGCTAAATCAGCGCTATGTAAGTATGTTTTTCAGTTGGTTGCATTTTGTTTTGTTTGTTTATTTGTTTATTGCCTATAAACTTAATTAAAAATTTGTATTTATGAGGCAACATATTTACTGTTATTTTTATTTAGTTTATATATGTATGTATTGTTGCTCTCTCTCTTTCTCTCACTCTCTCTCCCTTGCTCTGTCTCTTGCTTTTACTTGACTTGGTTTTTTGTTATTTTGTTTTTTTTTTTGTTTTTTTAATGAATGAAAACATGTTCCAGCGCAATTATTTTTTTTAAATATTTGTATGTATATATAATCTTCTTATGCGTTATGTTATTTATGTAATTTTTTATGTATGTATATTTTGTTTATAAAGTACTTCAAATTGCTATAAGTTTGCATTTTTGTATTACATTTCATTTGTCAACTATCAATTGTTGTTGTTGTTGATTCGTCTTTCGTCAAAATTGTTTAAATTCCTTGCTAAATCTCTCTTTATTTATTTTCCCATTTTCTTTTTCTCCTAAACTGCCTTAACGACAGTTTTTAAATATTTTTTCTTTTGTTGTTGTTTTTTTAATCATTTAAATTTAAACTTAAAAATAAATGTACATAGTTGTTGTTAAACTTTTCTTCTTTCTTTTTGTTTTCTTTTTTTTAATAATTGTTTGTTAATTTTTAATAATAATGTATTTGTTTTTAGAGAGCTTTTAATATTATTATATATTCTTTCGTTTCTTTTCTTTTTTTAGTTATTATTTTTATAAATTCATTTAAATTAATTACTCTTACGCTATAAGTAAAAACATACGCAATCATAAAATATAAACAACAATTTATTATTTTTTTAACTTAGTTGCATAAATAGTACACTTTTGTTTACAATAAATATAAGTATATTTGAAAAAACAAAACAATTAAATTAAAATAAAGAGAAACAAAATCAATTTTAGACTTTGCACACTTTTTTCACAATATTCAGTTTGCTTTAAGTTTTGTTTTATATATATATATATATATATTTATTTATTTTATTTATATATTCTTTTATTTTTTTTTCTTTCTATGTTTTTATCAGTTTAACAAATTAACTAAAAATTCGATTAAGTATAAAAAAAATGTTGACAAAACGCCAGCGACGCAGGCGCAAATGTGCGTTGGGTAGGGTTGTGTTTTTAATAGGGTTGTCGCCATACGCAAACGCAGTTTCAATTCAATTTTTTAATATTTTTCATAGCATACCTAACAGGCGCTCTAGGCGCTTGCATTGAGATTCGTTACAACCCGGGTTTTTTTTTACTGTTATTTTTTATAAGCCCTACGCTCTGGTTTAATTATATATAGCATAGTGTATGGGGCGCATGCAAACAGGATATGCTAAATAGGTGGAGAGGAAAAGAGAGAGGGAAAGAGAGAGAGTTGGTGTAAGAGAGAGTGCGCAAGCACTCAATGATCGCAATCACAGACTATGCATACGCATGATCATTTGAGTGTCAACTTTAAATTAAAGGAAATAAAGAGCCTTTAAATTATAGGGTATTTTAAGGGAGGCATAATTTTTACTAATTGGCCGTTATTTTTAACGACGAACAGACTTGAACTTTACGCTTGGGCTGTAAATTTCAAACTGATTGAATAATTCAACTTTTGCTTTTTGCTAAGGCCGCATGCAAGCGGCGCGAGTAACGATTGAGCGAGTAGAAGAGTGAGTCGAAGTAAAGTAGAAGAGTGAGTAAAAGCGTGAGTAGAAGCGTGAGTAGAAGAGTGTGAAATTCAGGTGCGCTCTCAATAAATCAAATTAACCCGTTAACTAGATATATAACTCTCAGTAATATTATTTAGTTAAATACAAAGACTAAGCTAGCCAGCTGAAAATGTACTTAAGATAAAAAAAATCTATTTTATTTTATACCACAAAAAAAAAACAGTTGGAAATTAGTTGGTAGAAAAGTTGGAATACACGTGTGCTCATTTATGCGGCCCATACACGTTACAACAGACAATGATTGACAACAATTTAAGGCATGATTTTTTGTTTGTTTATAGAATACATAAGTTAAGTGAGGTTATATATATATATTATTTTGACTGCTGATCTGCACATTTGACGCCTGCTATTGCAGCAAGTTTTAATTATTTTTTTTTAAATAATTTTTATTATAATCATACATATATATAGATGTGTATATATATATATATATTCAGCTAATGACTACGACAAAGATGGCACGTATATAAAGACCACATACACAATCACCAGATGAGAGAGTGTGAGGCGACAATGGCGACGACAATGTAAATTATAAACTTTAAGTTTATACAACATGCGTGTAAGTATATTTAAGTGTTTAGACAGAGTGAGAAAAACAGTGAGTGAAGAGAGAGAGAGAGTAGACAGTCAGGCATTTTTAAAGACAAAGAGAGAGTTGAAAGAGTTGAAGGAGTTTTATAATAGGGGGAGAGAGAGAGAGTTTCAGTCGTTTTTTTGTTTTTTTTGTTAGCTTGTTGTTTCCTTTTTTTTGCATTTTTTCATTTTTTTTTTTTAAATTTTCTTTTGTAGTAATAAAAGTTTATAGTAAATTATTGCTGTTTGTTTCATTGTTGTTGTTTGTGTGCATTTGTTTTTGTTGTAGTAGGAAGTATGTTGTTGTATATTTTTGTTTTCTTTTTGTTTTAGCATTAGCTTCTTATTGGTGTTTAAAAACTGTTCTTAAAGTCGCCCTCGGCGCCACACAACGAAAAGTAGTTAAATTTTTTCTTAGCGTTTTTTTTTTTGTTATAAATTTTTTATAGTTTTTTCTCAAAATTTTGTTTAATTTTATAATTTTTTTTTTTCGGATATACAGAGACGAGCTTTTCTATAACATGGTTTTTGGATTTAAATTGCTTTGTTGTTCTCGTTTTTTTTTTTGCAAATAATATAATTTTAACAAATTTGCTTGCTGTTGTTTTTTACTTTCTTAGCGTTTTTTAAATGTTTTTTGAAATTTTTTATTTTGTTTGTTTTTGCTAATATACAATACATGTGCATGTACATTTATAGTATATAATGGTTTTTAACTGCAATTTATAATTAGCTTTTGCATTTTATATATATATATATATTTTTGTTTAAGCTTTATTCTTCTTTCATCATTAATTTTGCTTCTTCTACGCTGCTTTCATCAAGTTTTGCTTACAATTTTTTGTTTTTTTTTTCTTCTTTTTAATACCAATAAGTTAAACGTTTTGCATTTTTTTTTTATTTAGCTTTCTCTTAGGGTTCTTCTGCTTCTTCTTTTGCTTTTGCTTTTGCTGTTGCTTTTCATCAATTTGCGGCTGCGTGCGCGTCAAAGCTTTTAAAAGCTTTTAGTTGTGTGTATGTATGTATGTGTGTGTTCTGTTTGTTTGTATGTACGTGTGTGTGTGTGTGTGCTACCGCTGCTTGAAACTATATCTATTTCTATTTGATTTGCTTTCTCCCTCCCACTACCAGTTGCATTTCCACATTCCAATTTCCATTCCCCCCTCTGCTCATTCGACTTGCAAAAAAAAACCTCCGACTGCTGCTGTTGCTGCTGCTGCTGCTCTTCTAATATTTCTCTTCTACACTTTTCTTTCTCTTCTACTACAGTTTTTTTGCTCTGTTCTCTCTTCTTCTACTATGTGACGTGACTTAGAATTATCCATTGATTGTATTCGCATTTGCATTGGCCGCTGCTGCTGCCGCCGCTGACAGTGTTTTCTGGCAATCCTCCGCCGGCGACGGTGTGGCATCGCGTCGTGGAGGCATACGCTCGTTGACCGCATCCAATCCCTTGGCCTCCGCAAACGAGGTAATCTTGTGATTGGGCGAAAAGCCCTGCATGGCATTCTTGAGAGACTGCTTGCCGCCGGATAAGGCGCCCAGGGGTAATGCGCCCGTCGGCGTTAGACCCTTCAGCTGCAGCACTGATTCGGACTCCTCGCGCAGCACGGAGAAGACGCGCGCCATTTTGCCAATGGCACGGATCTTGTTCCGTATGACCTCCTTGCGGAGCGCCGCCTCATCGTCGGAGAGGGGCTCCTCGCTCTCCTCGGTCATGAGCTCGTCATCGGAGCAGATGTTCAGCACGTTCACCAGCATCTCGGTGACCTTCTCGCCGACGAACGGCAGCGACCAGGTGAACACGTCCATGAAGTTGGGAAGCCAGTAGGGATGCGGCGAGCAATTGAACTGCCGGATGTTCATCACGTTGTTCTCGTATTTGAGCACCGCCGCCTTGTTGTTATACACATCGAGATAGTTGGGCGCCGAGAAGATGGTGATCAGCGAGGGGAAACCGGTGGTCTGGCTCTTCCTATACATCCTATAGCCGGCGTCCTGCGCCTCGTGCGCCCGTATTATCGATAGCAGATTGTTGTTCTGCAGGAAGTCGCAGCAGGCGGCGTAGCTATAAAAATACGAACAGCCCCGCACCGAGTTGTGCGTGTAGAAGTCCGAGTTCTTCTCGTTGCCAAAGTCCTCCAACGGATCGGACCACAACAGATCGCACATGGGTCCAAAGGCGGGCGGTTCCTTGAACCGATCCAACCGCCTAATATCCTCCAGTTCGTGTATCTCCGGCGACAGTCCGCCATGCACGCACAAGAACTGCTGATTCATCAATGCCGCCAGCGGCAGGCAGTCGAACGCGTCCATGCACGCATCATACACACGCTCCGAGTATTTGATCTTGCACTCCTGCTTGAACGTAAAATACTCGGTCAAATGCCGGCACTCGTGGTTGCCGCGCAGCAGGAACAGCGTCTGCGGATATGTGATCTTCAGGGACCACAGATACAGTACGCACTCGATGCTAAAATAGCCTCGATCCACATAATCGCCAAGGAACAAGTATTTTGTCGTTGCCGGTGAGCCGCCAATTTCGAACAGTTTCATCAGATCATAGAACTGGCCATGAATGTCGCCGCACACGGTCACGGGCGCCTCAATATCAATCATTGTCTTCTCCTGCCGCAACAGTGTGGCACCCTCCTGGATGATGCGCAACGCGGCGCCCTCCTCGATGCGACCCTCGAGTATAAAGTGCTGCTTAAGTACATCGTGGTGGGGTTTACCGGTGCGTGCATCAAATACATCCGCGCAGGTTAATTTGCGGCTGGGTGGAAAGGGTACACTATCGATCACACGCTCCTTTGTCGATATTGTGCTACGTTTTGTGGGGCTCTGTGGGGCAGCAGTACCAGCAGCAGTTGTTGCAGTTGCAGCTGTTCCTGTTGCTGTTGTCCCCGTCGTTGCGGATGTTGCATTCTTATCGTGTGTATTGTTAGTTGCAACAGCAGCGGCAGCTCCTCCTGAATTTGGCTTTTGATTTGTTGTTCCGGTTGTTGTTGCTGTTGCTGCTGCTGTTGCTTGTTGATTGTTGCTGCTGCTGTTGTTGCTGCTGCTGTTGTTGTTGTTGCTGCTGCTGCTATTGTTGCTCTGCTGTGCCAATGGCGAAGACATTTTGATAATCTCACGTCTTGCGACCGTGTCCTCGATGACGACTCCTGCTGCTGCTGCGACGTCAGACGCAACAACGCCTCCACGCCACACACACACGCCACACACGCACACGCACACTCCTCAAGTTGCAAGTAACAGCTATATAAACAGTTAACAATCTCCTTAGGTCCTACAATATTGAGGGAGGCGTGTGGTGTGTTGGTGTTGGCGTTGTCTTTGTGAATTCCAACACAACGTATACTTAATTTTAGTCCTTGCTCTGCGTCCTCTGCCACAACCTGCAATTAGATGAGAACAAGGAAAATTCATATAAAATATATATTCATTTATGCATAAAAGGATTTAACAAACAGACATTTATATATATATTCCAAATGCAATCAATTGAGAATATTCAATTACATTTCATGCTTGATAATTGAACGTTTAATGCCAATTCAAATATAATTAAAGGGTCATTTGATATATATGTACATATATATATATATATGTACTTAAACCAAATTGCAGTTGAATCGATTAGTTTGGTAAATTTGTTGACTTGTTAAATTTGTCAGCCAGGCAACGAAAATTGCATTGAATATATTTCTGTGACCTCTGCGACATTTGCATTTCATGGAAAATTATAGAAACTACATATATTTATGTAGTATTATGTCTGGGCATATTTTTTAAATAATTATGCAACTATTATATACAAGATTAAGAGCAAAAAAAAACAAGCAAAATACACTAGTATACAAGGCGTGCGTTGCTACGCCCTGCATCAAAAAAAAAAAAAATAAAATATTTTCTAGTTTACTCGACAAACGTTTTTGTTACGGCGTGCGTTGCTACGCTCGGCTCCCGAAAAAAATATAATAAAATAAAATAAATAGTACAATAAAAACATATTTTACAACTGTACTCTACTACGCCACCTGGTATGCTTCAGCTGTGATTTTTATATATAATTTTCAAATGCATTTTTCGCCCACTTTCCAATATATTTTTATACAACATTTTTTCAACGAGCCAACCTACAATATAATAGGAAGTTACATTGAAAACTACAGATTTCTAGCTTCTACCGTTTGGCCTGCTCGTAAGTCGTCAATCAATCAGTCAGTCGGTCAGATTATACAGTTTTATATATATACGTTTGCTACGTTAAAATAATACAAACTAATTCGTATTCATTTAAAAAATACTGCCTACTGTGATTTTCGAATTTCATTTGAAAAATACTGTCTACTGTTATTGTTGTAACAGTGCTGAATAAGTTAACAGTGCTGTACACATTTCAATGACAAAAATCAATCTTCATTCAGATTACAGCAAAATTAAAAAAAAAAAAACAAACACCCTTCCTTAAAAAAAAAATAAAATCATAATGATGAAATAATGATAAGATATGATAAAATATAAATTAAATAAAATTATAATAAATAAAATTATAATAATAATAAAATAATCAATTAAAACATATAATTTTCTAGTCAACCCCATGTTTTGCCATATAAATTATTTCTAGAGGTGCTACGTCCACGAGTTTTAAATAATATAACGTAATTTGTATTACAATTTAAAATATACTGTCAACTGTGATTTTCGTATATTATTTAAAAAATACTGTCAACTAAGATTGTTTTAACGGTGCTGTACACGTAACAGTGCTGTATAAGTTAACAGATCTGCATACGGTAACAGTGCTGTATAAGATAACAGTGAATACATCCGTTGAGGCGTTAACAGTGCTGTATACGTTAACAAATCTCTATTCGTTAACAGATCTGTATACGTTAACAGTACTGTATACATTAACAGTGAGTGCATCTGTTAAGGCGCTAGCAACTTTTTCGTAAATTTTCCACAAAATTTTCTTTTCTAGAAACCTTCTCCTGGAAATTACGAACAACTAAAATAAAAATTGAGTCAAATCGGTCCAGCCGTTCTCAATTGATGAATACCTATACCATTATATGTACCATTTTTATATTTTGAAAATGGTAAAACTTTAACAGCGTTTTTTTTAAATATTAAAACTATATTATTTTTTTTTGGTGTTTCTTGAAATCTAGGAACGTTAGCCCATATTTTTTATTGACTTCTTGTCTCGCTTAACACGAGGTTTTCTAGTTGTAATAGCTACAAATTTCACACTAAAAATTAAAACAAAATTTTTCTAAAAATTACAACCTTTTCACATTTTACATAATTTTTTTTAAATTAATAATAGTTGCTTAGAGTTTTTACTTGATTGTTTGACAACTGAAATTCGTATATTTTCTGTTAATTTTTACGCTGTAGATGTTTCTTTTTTTTTTTTAATATAAAAATAATAAAATAGACGAAAATAACATTTAAAAAAAAAACAATTTAATTAAGTATATAAAGTGGTGTTATTTACTGAAAAAGTAGCTTAATTATTTTTTTTTTTTAGTAAAATGTAAAATTGAGATTTCAACTTTATTTTATCATCACATTTTACTTAATTTCTACTACAAAGCAACTCAAATATAATTTACGAGCTTACAAAATTAAATTCATTTGAATAAAGTTTAAATAAATGATATTAAATCAAATATAAACCCTCGTATTTGCACATTTCTTTCGTTCTATTTGCACTTGCCCTTATCTTTTTTTTTGTTTTTGTTGCTTTCATTTACATCTGATTAATTTCACAGCTTTCGTTGTAAATGTTTAAACAATTTAAATATTTACATAAATACACGCGTATTTGCAGTGTCAACGTTGCACAAAAATTATAATATGTACAGACTGCAGTAAAAAGCAATAAAAACAAAAAAGAAATAAAATGAAAATCAGAATTCAAAGTTGACTGAATAAATAAAATTGCAGCCATCAACGCAATTTAGTACGCACTATGGAATGAATTCAAATAAGTTGTGGTAAATTAAATGGTGATAATTTATTTTTTAATTTCTTTATATTTTTAAAAAGGCACTGAAAGCTAAAGATTTTAAATTTCGCTCAGTAAACACCAAGAGACATTTTTTAAATAAAAATTTTAATTATTTTAAAGCTAACAGAAGGCAAAACACTATGTGTTTAACAGCTGTTAACTTCACAGGCTAAGAAAATGTTAATCTCTTGGTTATACAAGCTAGCAATTTAATATGAAAATTTCGCTTTCTCTTTATTTTTTTTTTATTTTTCTTTTAAGTAGAGATAAAGAATATGTTGAAGAAGAAATTATAAAAATCAAAAATAATAAAATTACGAAGCCTTACAGAGACTGTTTAATTGGAAATTGTAGAATGTGCATTAATAACAATATTTTAGAGCTACACAGCCTTGAAAAACAAATTTACAGTTCACAATTTTTAGGGCTACAAATACAAGAGACACAAGATCTTAATGAAAGAAAGTATGTCTACAAATAATTCTATAGTAAAACGATACTTAATATATTTTCAACATATTTTTTATTGAATTTATTTGTCAATTTACTACATTTAACATTTGACAACCTGTTCATAAACACCGCTTCAATATCAATTAAAATATTCGATTAACATATCAAATCTAAACACTTTTTAGTAACAATTAAAATTCAATTATAATTCATAATTTGTTATGCATTTAGTTCAAAAATTAATACATTTATTAATTTAATTTTTTTTTTTTTTTTTTTTTTGACACATTGACAAAATTTTTCGGTTTTGGTTTTTTCTAAAAAAATTGTGAAACCGGTTCAAGTCTGTGCCTGAAGAAAAACTGGTTAACAAAATTTGTGTCAAATGTCGTCCAAAATAAAATATGGATAAACAAACAGTTTTCAAGCGATTGCTAATTAAAAAAGCAATCATACAGCAGTTCGCCCGTCGGATTACGTATACGTCATAAAATTTAAAAAAAAAATATATTGATTTCAATAAATTTACAGAAGCCTGTCTAATAAGTACATACATATTAATTTGTACGTGTCGGTATTTATATAAATATATAATTCTGTATTTGTACATGTCTAAACTATTTTAGTTATATTCATTTTATTCGCTTCGTAATTATGTTAAACTATTTATTTTAATTTATGCCTGAAGAAGAAAAGGACAATACAATTTTTAAAATGTTTTTTTTTTACATTTTTCTAGCTCTAATAAAATTTATTTTAAAATTCAGCAGCTCTTCACTATTTAAATAATGCATATATTTTAAGCAGATTCTTTAAAAAAATATACATAGAAAATATGTTAGTTAAGTTGATTGCTCTTCACTATTTTAAGAAAATAAAGTTGTCAACTTTTAAAGTAAAGTAGAAGTTAGAAGATTGCTCTTCACTATTTTAAGCCAATGAAGTTGTCATGTTAAAGTTCAGCTAATAAAATATTTTACAAATATTTTCGAAATTGGCATAGTAAAATTAATAAAAATTTCAGTTTTCTGCTCTTCACTATATTAACAAAAATTCGAGTAGTAACAAAATTTTGTTTATTCCAGATTTTTACGCTATTAAGTTCAGAAATTGTATTTGTTTGAAAGAAAAATCTTAAAATATCTATAGAATATTTAAGATAATTAAGCTTACTGCTCTTCACTATTTCCCAGAAAATAAAGCTGTCATATTTAATTAATTATTATTTTAAAAATATCTTTAAAATAGATCAAGAGCTTATAAAAGGTTAAGCTCGACTCTATTCACTAAATCAAAAAAAAATTGTTTATTTTCGTTTCTTTAGTCAATTAAGATTAGAAATTGCATTTGTTAAAAGAATTTTAAAAATATCTATAAAGTGTAAGAATTCTCTACACTAAATTGTAAATTTTATAGTTGTTAATTGCTCTTCACTATTTTAAGAAAGTTTAACTTGACAAGCTTTTTAGTGAGGTATTTGTATTTGTAAGTTGGCTCTATACTTAATTTGGTTGAGAAATTGCATTAGTTTAAAATAATTTAAAAAATATATTTAGGATGTAAAATAGTTAAGTTGATTGCTCTTCACTAATTCAGGGAAATGTTTGTTTAATGTTAACGAAATTATATATAATTCTGTTCTATATTTAATTAAGTTCTGATTAGGTATTTAGCATCTAAATATTTTTTTCAAATTCATATAAAATTTGCTCTTCACCATTTAAATTAAAATAAGCCGAAGTTTTTGTTTGTATCGATTTATCAAAAGAATCTTCTAAAGAATGTTAGCTAGTTTGATTGACTCCTCTTCACTTATTGATGAAAATGAAGCTATCAATTCTTGTAGATAAGTTGACTGCTCTTCACTAATTCAAGCAATTAGCTGTTATTTTTTTTTCTGTTAACAAAATCATATTTAATTCTGCTCTATATTGAATTAAATTCTGATTATGAATTGAGCATATTAATATTTTTTTTAAAAACTCACATAGAATTTAAAAAAAAAATTTCAGTTGCCTGCTCTTCACTATATCAATAAAAAAAATTAGAAGAAATTTTATTTTTATCAATTTTTTAAAAGAATCATAAAAATTATTTATAGAATGTAATCTACTTAAGTTGACTGCTCTTCACCAAATAAAGCAAATGCAGCTGTCAATGCTTGAACTTTATATTGGCTGCTCTTCACTAACTCAAGCAATTAGCTGTTATTTTTTTTCTGTTAACGAAATTACATTTAATTCTGCTCTATATTTAATTAAATTTTTGATTATGCATTTAGCATATAAATATTTTTTAAAAATTCACATAAAATTTCTAAAAATTTCAGGTGTCTGCTCTTCACTATATCAATAAAAAAATGAGAAGAAATTTTCTTTATATTGATACTTAAAATTTTATATGGAATTTTAGCTAGATTAGTTGACTCTTCACCAAATAAAGATGTCAATTCTTGTACTTTAAATTGACTGCTCTTCACTAATTAAAGAAATGAGCTGTCTTTTGTTTTCTGTAGCGAAAATTATAAAGTTCTTATTATTTCAAATTCAATTAGAATTATTAAAAAATTCAGTTGCCTGCTCTTCACCTTATTAATAAAAAATAAGACAAAATTTTATTTTTATCAATTTTTTAAAAGAATCTTAAAAATTATTTATAGAATGTAATCTACTTAAGTTGACTGCTCTTCACCAAATACATTAATTTAACTGCTCTTCACTAATTCAAGAAATCAGCTGTCTTTTGTTTTCTGCAACGAAATTAATTAAGTTCTTTTATATTTACAATTCACATGGAATTTTTAATAAAGTTCAGTTTGTCTCTGCTCTTCACCATTTATTATTTTTTTTTAACATTTCTGTCAACGAAATCATGTTTATTTTCATGCTCTTTGTATACTCAATTAAGTTGAAATACATGGTAGTAAATACACACAGGTGTACACACAACACACAACACACACACATATACAATTTTGTGTGTCGATGATGACAAAGCTTTGGGAGTTTCATCTACAACACACAACACACAAAGACATAAATTTTTTTTTTTTTGACAAAATGGCAAACGTGCGTATGCAAATTTCTATGCCGCACACACACACACACACACAACACCTCAAACTGTGTGTGTTCTGATATTTTGAATTATTAAACAAGTTTCAGTAGAAGGCAAAGTGAAAACAACATTTTATCAGTGCCTGTGCCTACACGGGGCTAATTTTCATGCATATATTCCATTTGTTTGTTCATTGTTAAGTTTTTATTGCTTTGCGCATATTTTTGCGTTTACACGATCGCACAGGCACATGGTATGAGTTAAATGTTATTGTTGTTAAGTAAATTTTTTCGACCCCTTCCACACACCCCTTCCAAAATAAAGGCCAAGACCTCAAGAGAGCAACCGTAACAACAACTAAACAAATAAAAGACATGGCCCAGACGAGTATATATGTGGGCTTATAGCAGAGGGGGCAGTTGTGTGTATTGTGTTGTTTTAATAAAATGAAAATGAAAAAAAAAAAACTGAAAAAAAATTTTTTTTTTTGTTTATTTCTGCAACGTTTTTCCAATTTTTTTTTGTTTTTTTTTGAATGTGTTATACACATGTACATTATCTGGTTTGTCTGGTAATTAAAAAGCAATTATGCATTCATTATACGATTAATAATCGCTGTGAAATTTTGTTTTTTTTTTAATTTATAACAAACGTCAATTTGATAATGAATTGATTATGGCTTTGGTTTTGTATTTCTTTGATAAAATTATTGTTATTATTTTAAGAGATCAATCAAGCCTCTGATAAGTTTACTGTCCATCTGATATTTTTTACAGAAATTTTTTTTAATATAAGAAAATTGTTGACTTTTTTTTATATAGAAAATTAGGCTAACCATATATTACATATCGCTTATTTATTTCGATTCTATCATAATTAAAAAACAGAATTATTATATAATAATGCAGAAATATTCGTTATATTATTCTGATTTATATTGTGTAATAATTGCATTATTCTATCTTAAATACTCTCTCTAAAAAGTGTCCTCTCCTTTGTGTTAGGTGGATCGATATATATTTTTGATCTATATCAACAGCTTATTGCATTATATTGTATTGCATTATATTTGTATTCTTATAAAGATATTCATGATCTTTATCATTATCTTAATTTATTCTATTCTATTCTAAAATGTATATATTTATGATCTGTATCAATAGTCTATTGTATTATATTGTATTGTATTATATTCCTTTCTACTCTTTTCTATTATAGGTTTAGTTTTCTTTTTATTTTCATTCTATTCAGATACTTATATTCTATTCTATACTATTTATTTATCTGTTCACTTCGATCCCAGAGATTGTAAAAGCTAGCTAGGTCAAGTCTAAACTTCGGAAGTACACATTTCATATATAGATGAGCCCAAGTACAAAAAAAACAAATTTCAATGTCAAAAATCAATCTACATTCAGATTACAGATAAATTTTTCAAATAATACCAAAAACCCTCCCTTTAAAAAAAAAATTAAATTATTATTAAATATATAATAATATATAAATTATATAAATATGTAAATAATAAAATAATCAATAAAATTGATAATTTTCTAGTTGACCCCTGGTCTTGCCATATAAATAATACTTTAAAATAATATTAATATAATTAGTATTCATTTTAAAAATACTTCCAACTGTGATTTTCGTATTTTATTTAAAAAAAAATACTGTCTACTGTGATTTTTTTATTATTTAAAAAAATACTGTCTACTGTATACGATAACAGTGCTGTATGCGTTAACAGCGATTACATCTGTTAAGGCGCTAGCGACTTTTCCGGAATTTTTTTGCAAAATTTTCTTTTCTAAAAACCTTCTCCTGGCAATTACGTATGTATACCTTTTTCTTTTCCCTACTTTTATATATATTAATTTAAAAAAAACTCTTAACTTCTATTAGCCAAAATTTAGCACTGTTTGACTTTACAGGGTGTACCGTAGTCGGCAACACTTGACTACAACACTCCCTTAAACTAACTAAGCCAAGACAGACTACTAAATATTCTCTTTGTATTATTTGCAATTAGTATTATTTGCCCAAGTCTGCCAAGCTGCTAGAAAGGAATATTCAAAAGGAATATTCCCATAGTGTATTTAAGGCTTAATTTAAATATATATGTATAAATATATAGTATATATATATAGTATATTGATCCAGCTCCTTTCTTTCTATGGCACAAAACGCTTTTCTTATACTTATTATCCCCAGTGTGCAATTTATATATCAGCGGTAAGACATATATACTATATGTGTATTATATAATATGGTCTGGTATATATGTATATATATATATATATATAGCTCTCATGTCGGAGTAATTACATCAGCACTTGTTATTAAATCTCATGTGTATAATGGTCGAATACCAAACCAGAAACGTGACCCACACACGTTAAAATAAAAAAAAATTGTGCCAAACGGTGTTTTGCCTTCAATATTTGTGTGCGGTGTTTTTGTGGGGTGTGCGTGGGGTGTGTGCGGTGCTTTTGTGGGTTGTTCTGCATTGAATTAGTCATGCATGCGTACAAAATGATACCTGTGTCTTTGCCCACTGCGGTTTACGCATTTGGATTATATCATTTCTTCAATTTGGGTCTGAATTGTATTTTTTTCATCATAATAATGAAATTATTTTCAAATTTATAGTCAAGTTATGTATTCAATATGCATTTAATGTTGAAAACGTGAAATCATAATTGAAATCAATTTTTTTAAGCCTTTGCCTGTTATAAAATACAATTTATTATTTATAAAGTGGCACAATTTTTTTTTTTTTTTTGTTAGTACGAATTTCGATTGTTTCTATTTATGTGTCAGCAATATTCAAAACATACAAGTTTATACTTTTTGCAAAGCTTATTTAATTACCTTTATTTTGATATCAAAACATATTTACTTGTCACATTAAAAAAAGCTGAAAAAATCACTTTTATAAAAGTCACTTTATTAATACACTTAATATGCTTTGGGCACACTCCATGCCACTTGAATAGAACACCTTCTAAAGTCTGATTTCTGTCGCACACAGCTGGCCGCACCAAAAATGTTTTAGAGACTTAATTTTTTTTATTAATTAAAGTTCATTTAAACGTTGTAAAATTAATCAAAAGGAATACTTAATAATGAAGTTTTAAGTAGTATAAAAAAAATAAATAAAAAAAATTTTACCCCAAAAAATATCAAATTTCGGGGTAGTACAAAAAAAAAAAAAATATTTTTTTTAACACAAAAATTACATAAATTTAAAGTTTTTGCAGTTTTTTAAATAATAAAAAAATATTTTTAATAGTATGTTGAGCCCCCGTTCTGA
>JAWNNH010000337.1:0-165168 GCA_035043045.1 Hirtodrosophila alboralis
GGGGGGTCCTATTCAACTGGCGCGTAGTGTATATGTCGAAACAGACGGCTTTCAAAATATCATTTAAATCAAATAATAAATCGCTTTTGATTTAATATTTTAAGCCGCACAGCTGTGACAAATAGAAAAAATTCCTGAAAACAAATTCAGGTGGAATTCAAAATATATCGGATTAAATATGAACAAGCTGTGTTTTATTTGAGCCCACTAAAAACAAATCCTAACTATTAAATTATATATATTCTTATATTATATTTATCTATTTATATTTTCAAATTTTCTAACTTTATCAAGTTGTAATATAATATAATAAAACAATAATTGTTAAGATTTTGTTTAGTTTTGTTTCATAACAAAAAATAATCAAAAAAAATATTTTAAGTTTCATTTTTTGAGGGGTATTTTTGAGGACTTCCTTTCCTGATAGTCTGTACTATTATTCCAGTATTTTATTATTATAATTCCAGTATTTAATTAATTTTAGAGTTTACAATGCTAAGAGTTTTCTACACATTAAAAGTTATATAACAATCTGAGTTGTCGGCAGAACTTTTAAGATATTTTGTATCAATATCTAAATTTTATATTTATTTTTTTTTTTTGCTATTGCTACATTTTTAATTTATAAAGAGTTTTAAAGTGAACTAGCTTATACAAACTTTTTAAATATATAAAAGATACTATTTAGAGTTTGTTAGATCTTAAAAAACAGCATTTATTTTTTATTTATTTAGTTATTTCTTTGGTTTTCCAGCACTACAAGTATGAACTTATAATTTAATGTGCTAGTCACAACATTTAGTTGGCTGCTCTTCACTATTTTATTGAAATGAAACTTTGAACTTTTGTGATCTTATATCAAACTTGTGTGTATTTTTCCCAATTAAGCAATTGAGTTCAGATAATGCAGAAGATTACAAATATCTTAAAAATAAACAAATAAAATTTGTTTTAATAAAGTGGGCTGCTCTTCACCTTTTTATTAAAATATTAAAATTGTTAAAAAATTTAGTTGGCTGCTCTTCACTTTTTTATTAAAATATTAAAATTGTTAAAAAATTTAGTTGGCTGCTCTTCACTTTTTTATTAATATATTCAAATTTGTTAAAATTAAGTTGACTGCTCTTCACCTTTTTATTAAAATATTAACATTTGTTAAAATTAAGTTGGCTGCTCTTCACTTTTTTATTAAAATATTAAAATTTGTTAAAATTAAGTTGGCTGCTCTTCACCTTTTTATTAAAATATTAAAATTTGTTAAAATTAAGTTGGCTGCTCTTCACCTTTTTATTAAAATATTAAAATTTGTTAAAATTAAGTTGGCTGCTCTTCCCCTATTTATAAAAATATTAAAATTTGTTAAAATTAAGCTGGCTGCTCTTTACCTATTTATAAAAATAGGGTTTGCTCTTTATTGAATTATGTATTTATTATTTAAAAAGAATTTATAAAATATACATAGCATATTATAATAGCCTTGAGTTGGCTGCTCTTCACCATTTTTTTTTTTTATTTATTATTATTATTAATAAAAAGAATTTCTTTTGTTTTTCGCGACAACTATTAAGTTAATAATAATGTCTCTTCGCTTGTAAGAAATATCATTAAAATATGTATTAGAAAAACCAAAAAATAATAAGAAATTATATCTGCAAGTAGCTTTAAAGCGTATTCTATTTGATTTATTATATATATAAACTATATAGTACTTTACTTGGCTGTATTTGAAAGATGCCTCGTGACCACAAAAATGTATAATTTTGTGGCACTCAGCGGAGGCATTAAAAATAAATAAATACAAATGTATGCACATCTAGTATTTACGGGCTGCACTAATCGACAGTTTTAAATATATATGTAGCAAAGTGAACACGATATTAAATGGAATATGAAAATGCATTGACAGTTGCCCATAAATTTTGCCTCCATAGTTATTAACCTCAATTTTAAACGCAAATGCATGAAAAAACAGAAAAACAAAAATAAAAGATAGCAATAAAAAAAAACAAATATCCAAAGGGGAGGCAACAAACGGGTTTTTAAAAATAATGAAATGCACTTTTTGTGTGACAATAAAAAAAAGAAGAAAAATGTCAATCGCTGTAGAAAAAACTGCACAGAAATTCAATTCAATTTAAACATTAATTAAATTTAATACTCGGACTTCGATGCAATTTAATTTGCAATTGATTTCACATTTTTTTTTAGTGCTCTGAGAATACTAATGAAATGAAATTGTATATCGACATGTGCATTAAAGTTGGGGGAAATTATATTATGGCATTGAGATACACGCTTGTCATTAAACAATTATCGATAATATTGTTTGAAGCTCTATCGATAGTCGCGTTTCGGTAGCTATCAATAATTGCTTAAGATAATTTTTAAAAATTTCTGACTTCGATAGTAATAAATGCTAAAAATTTGTTAATCAGAAAATCTTTTGATTTATGAAATGTTTTTTTTAGAAAACTGAACAGATTACTAAATTTATTTATTTTTTTTATAATATATTTTCATATTATTTATACCATAATATCGCAATTCTTACTACAATAAACAATATTTATTGCAGAGAAACTTAATGTTAAATGCAATACACATAAGATTGTTAATTTTAAATGCAAACCTCAATAATAAATATAATTTTAATATTTTAATTAATTTTAGAAAGTTAAAATAAAGTTAAATAAATTTACTTACAAATTACATAAAAATACCTATTGATGTAATTTGTAAGAAAATTTATTTAAATTTTATTTATTATTAAAATATTTATTTAAAAAAATATAATTTTATATTTTTATTAATGCTATAAAATTAATTAATTTTTTTACTATAATATTATCCTATCCAAAATATATCTCTATTTCCATAAAGTCTACATAAAAATCTAAACATTGCGCTGATTTAGTGAAATAAGCGCTGATGTTCGTCAGCGCACGTCATGCATCAGCGCAAATCATTGCAATTTTCGCTGATTGTCAGCAAATTGTGCTGATTTAATCTATTTTTTCTATAACCTGATAATCTTATAGTTTTCTATAGCATATCAAAACAATCAATAAAGAGTTTTTTATTTTAAAAATAAACTTTATTGTGTTTTTCTTTTTAAAACTTCTAATGTGAGCAAGCCGTGCTAAATATTTGCCATATCGTAGCTTTTATATGTGGAATTCTCGTGGTTTTTGGTTTCACACACACACACACACACCATATACACCCACCACACACACCCACTAAACACATGTTTGTGCTATATATTGCTTTACAATTAGAACAATGTCGAATTGCCACAGACATTTTAAATATTTGTTTTGTTATTTCAATTTCTAAGTCATTAAAATTTCGGCTGTGGTCGCACTGAAGCGCGTGAAACAAAACAAAAAAAAATTTATATATTTTATATAGAAAATTAAATTAAATTTGTATACAAAAAAAAAAAGTTAATTTCGATTGTTTACTTGTGGGCAGAAATATATTTTTTTTTTTTGGCAACAAATGCAGCAGAGAGCTAAAATGTTAAATTTAAATTTAAAATAAAATAATCGACAATAAAGTGAATTTTTAAAAAATATCGATTAATCGAAAAACATTTGATAGGTCGATTATTTAAATGAAATACTTGCAACAAAATTTACAAAACCATTTTTACGCCTTGTGGATATTAAAAATTAATTAAAGCAAATATCGGACTAGGCACAGGGTATCTTAGGGTGGAGTATACTAGACTATGCACGCTCAGAAAAAGATTTGGCTGTATAGAACAGAGTATATTGATATATCGATTCAGCTTTGCTTGCACATGAAGAATATAATTTATATTTAAAGACTTACAAAGACAGACGTTTCATATTTTCTATCAAAATTATACTACCCGCTTTTTAATAGCAACTTAAATTTTAAAAAATTATCGAAAATTTTTGCGAATTAAAAAAAAATCGATTAATCGAAAAACATTTGATATGTCGATTAATTTAATGAAATACTTGCAACAAAATTTATAAAACCATTTTTAATTAAAATGAATTAAAGCAAATATCGGACTAGGCACAGGGTATTTTAGGTAGAGTATACTAGACTAGGCACGCTCATAAAAAGAATTGGCTGTATAGAACAGAGTATATCGATATATCGATTCAGCTAGGCTTGCACATGGAGAATATAATATATATTTAAAAGCTTTTCTATCAAAATTATTCTACCCGCTTTTGAATAGCACTTTAAATTTTAAAAAGATTATCGACAATCTTTACATATAAAGCGAATTTACAACAAAATAAAATCGATTAATCGAAAAAAAATTGGATAGATCGATTAATTTAATAAAATACTTGCAACAAACCATTTTTACGCCTTGTGGATATTAAAAATGAATTAAAGAAAATATTGGACTGTGCACAGGGTATCTTAGAGTAGAGTATGCTATACGAGACACTCTCATAAAAAGATTTGGCTATATAGAACAGAGTATAACGATATATCGATTCAGCTTTGCTTGCACATCGAGAATTAAATAAATATTTAAAGGCTTACAAAGACAGTCGTTACGTATTTGCTGTTAAAATTATACTACCCCCTTTTTTAAAGCAATTTAATTTTTAAAAATTTATCGACAATCTTTTCATATAAAGCAAATTTACAAGAAAAATCGATTAATCGAAAAACATTAGATAGTTCGATTAATTTAAGGAAATACTTGCAACAAAATTTCTAAAACCATTTTTACGCCTTGTGGATATTAAAAATTAATTAAAGCAAATATCGGACTGGGCACAGGGTATCTCAGGGTAGAGTATGCTATACTAGACACTCTCATAAAAAGATTTGGCTATATAGAACAGAGTATAACGATATATCGATTCAGCTAGGCTTGCACATTGAGATTATAATATATATTTAAAGGTGTTACATATTTGCTGTCAGAATTATACTACCCGCTTTTTAATAGCAATCGAGGGTATTTAAAAAAAAAAAGAATTCTGTATTATTTCGTCTGGTTCCATTTCATTTCCACATTTCATGCAAACAAAAACATGTTCATGTATCTGCATTGTTTTACTGAAATGCTAACAACAAGTGTGACTGCTGCTTGCTGTTGTTGTTGTTGTTGTTTATTGTTAACAGACACTCGCCCACACACACAGATACACACACACACACACTACACACAACAACAACAACAACAACTGTTGCCTGCTATTCGCGTTTGTCTTTTGTTCTTGCCATTGGCATTCGACATTCAACACACTTTTAATTAGTTAGCCACATTTTGCAAATAGTTGAACAACAAATAAAAATTTTGCACTTTAATTAAGCTTGCCTGCTATTTGTCGTTTATATTTGTCGTTTATATTTGTATTTTGTATTTGCATTTGTTGTTATTGTTTTTATTTAAGTTTTGCGCAGTCTGAGCTAAGGGCTTAAACAAACATATCGATTAAATGATTATACATAAACGTAATCGGTTTTTTTTTTCTCAATCGTTTAATGGGTCATGATTTTTAAGAAAATATAATTTTCTGCTCCGATTAAATGATTATACATGAGCGTAATTGGTTGTTTGTTTTTTAATCGATTAATAGGCCATGATTATTGTAAAATATAATTTTCCACTCATATCGATTAAATGATTATACATAAACGTAATCGTTTTTTCGTTTTCACAATCGTTTAATGGGTCATGATTTTTAAGAAAATACAATTTTCTGTAATCGTTTTTTTCTCTCAATCGATTAATAGGCCATGATTATCGATTAAATGATTATACATAAGTGTAATCGTTTTTTCTCAATCGATTAATAGGCCATGATTTAAAAAAAATACAATTTTACTGATTTAGAGTAGGAATAATAATTTAATAATATTTTTTAATATTTTAATAATTAAATATATTTTCTGAATCGATTAATAAGCCATGATTTTTAAGAAAATACTATTTTCTGCTCATATCGATTAAATGATTATAAATGAGCGTAATCGGTTGTTTTTTTAATCGATTAATAGGCCATGGTTTTTATAAAATATAATTTTCTGCTCATATCGATTAAATGATTATACATGAACGTAATCGGTTCTTTTCAATCGATTAATAAACCATGATTTTTATAAAAATATATTTTTACTGCTTTAGAGTAGGAATTTTAATATTTTAATAATTAAATATATTTTCCTAATCGATTAATAGGCCATGATTTTTAAGATAATACAATTTTCTGCACATATCGATTAAATGATTTCTCAATCGATTAATAAGCCATGATTTTTATAAAAATATAATTTTACTGCTTTAGTGTAGGAATTTTGTATCAAGCAGCGCAGTTTTCTTTAGCTTAAAGCAGTGCAATGTCAATTTCTGCTACTTTTTATAAGGATCATAGTTTATATTGAATAAATTCGTAGTTTTTTTTAATAATATTTTTAAAGTAGAATAAAGTGCTTACAAAAATTACGTAGGTCAAAAATCAAAACTTTTAAATTTTGGCTATAAATCAATTTTATCATTAATATCGATAACTATCGAACTATCGATAAATATTAAATAAGCTTGAACTTCCTGAATACTTTCAGAAAATTACATACCAACTTTTTTGTCTCTAGTTCTTATAATGCCCGAAATATCTCCTGTTCATGCTGATCAAGAATATATATATATTTTATAGGCTTGGAAATGCGCCTTGTGTATTTTTGCATACATTTACCTTTAAGCCAATTTTAAGTGGGTAAATAGTCTAAATAAAAGTTAAATTAATATTTATATAATTTAAAATATATTAAATTATATTATAAATTAATTTTTTAGTCAATAAAAACGAGTTAAAATGTCTTTAATGCGTTTTTATAAATTAATTGATTACTGGGTATTGCCTAGTCGACTATACTCGACTTTTGCACACTTTCATTTATGGAATTTATTTTTTATTTCATTTTTGACATCTTTGCTGGTTTAAAGTTTCAACAATGGCATTTTATTTCAATATCCATGACATTTTTGCACTCAATTGTGTTAATATCAATATTTGCAATATTATTGGGATAACATTGTATTTTTTTTTTTGTATTTTTTTTTTTTGTAGAATTATAAAAGTTCTCACTTTACCATTGTCTATTCGTCTAGGCTTTGTAGCTCATATATATGTTATAGATATTATAATATGTATTTACATTTATGTAAGCGTAATATTTGCATAATGCCCTTTTTTATACATATATATGTAGTATGTATGTATAAAAATTTATATATATAAATGTAAATGATATCTTAACAATTGTTTTATTTTGTTTTTCTTTTTTTTTTGTCGTGGTTGCCATTGTTAAATTCACATTGAAACTGTTGCTTTTGTATTATTTTTGTATTTTTTTGTTTTTTGTTAGCTCAAACGGTTTTAGCTTCTGCACACTAACGACATTCACACACACCTTAAGTACACACACCACACACACAGTTTTCAATCGCAAATTATTCAGCAAAAGCGAGCAGAGGCTTTGGGCTTTGTTTCCTGTCAACTTGAAATGAAAGTCTAAATCTACAAAAAAAATTATAAAAAAAATTATATAAAATAAAAAAAAATACACACCACATGTGTGTGGCAGGCACTGTGGCACCAGCTTGTTTTTTGTTTCTAGCCGCAAAACAATTGTTTAAATAATATTTATATTTAATCAAATTTTCAAAAGGTGCAAAAATATAAAGTTGAGCACAGTAAATGCTCGATAACACAACAAGGAAACAGGAAAATAAAATCATATTAAATTAAACACAAATTTTGAAAAAAAAAAAATAAAAAAAAATTAAAAAAAAAATAAAAAAAAAAATTTTAAAAAAATAAAAAAAAATTAAAAAAAAAAAAAAATAAAAAAAATAATTAATATTTGAAAAAATTTACTGAACACAAAAAGACCATATTTTCGACTTTTCAACAAAAAAAGCTTTTTTTTAAATTGAAAAAAATAATATAAAAAATAATATTTTTAAGTATTTAATAAGTTGTTCAGGGCTTGAAGCCCCAGTCTATATATATTTATGATATGATAAATACTTATCTGACTTCATTGCTAATAAAAGGAAGCATTAAGAATGTGCCTCAAGTTCTTATTTTCAGAACTTTTGGATGTTTGAGTATGAGGCTGTACCCCAAAGTTCAATTCCTTAAGTCCAAACTGATTTAATAAAGGATTTACATAGAAGGAGTTTATTTATCCTAGAGAGTTTGCTTCTCCTATACGGAAGCCAGGCAACTTTTCGGAATTTAAATGACATTTGAGTAATTTTTCCGATGATGCTAATGTGATTTAAATTGTGCCACGTGTGTGCCACGTATATGCAACATATGTGTGCCACGTATATATCAATAACACTAGTTTACAGCAAAAAAGGAGCTGGGCTCTCATATACTTTTTTTGATGTATTTTGAGCGCTGATTTCAAAAATGCAAACCATTTTTTTTTTTTCAAAAAATGGTTTTCGAGAAAACCGCGAATAGCTAGTTTTTTGGCAGTCTTTCGACTTATTTGTTCATATCAACATCAGATCTTATTTGATCTTAAATAATGTTACACCATTCAAAAGATAAGATTGCATCCCCTTTCTAACGATATGCCGTTGATACGGATCAAATAAGAATTAATGCCATTACAAGCCCTCAAAGTTGAAAAATGTGAACTTTTTTTGCGTTTTTAAAAAATTGCTGAATTTCAATTGGACTTTTAAAAATTCAAAAAATTCGTTTAAATACTTTTTAAGATTAATTCTGTTAGATAATTCTTTTGCAAATATTTTAAGTGTACGTTTGTCAAAATCGGTCAGTAAATGTGGTAGTTATTCAGCAATTAGTAAAAACACCCAAGAAAAAATTCACCTTGTTCATCACTTTTCCAGTCAATTTTGATATAAAAAAAAGTATGAAAGTTGAAAAGTTGAAAAAAATATACATAATATTTCTGATATTAAGCTGATTGCTTTTATCTATTTATTAGATCAATACCTCAGTTTTAAAGCTACATTTTATTATGATTTATATAATCTATCCAAATTTAATAAAAAAAAAAGAATATCAGACTTTTATCGTTCGAAAAATAAGTTGTTGAATTTTCTTTTTTAAAACTTTTTTTACTTTAAACAACAATTTCGGTAAATGTAACAAATTTCAAAATTTATTTATGCTTCCTAAAAACTAACAAAATTTGATACAAAATTCAATAAAAACTCTTTTTATAATTTACAAACTATTTATACCACAAAAAAAAAAAAAAACTTGTATGCAAAGAAAACTAAGCAAAAAAAAAACCAATTTAAATTGTTAATATTGATTGACAGCCTGTTGAGCTTTGCCCCACTGTGCGGTGCGGCATGCCGCACGTTGCGTGTCGAAGCATATTCGTTTCTATTTTTTTTTTTCCTTTTTTTTGTACTTTGGTTTCGCTTTTGCCACTTTATTGTTGTTTTTTTTGTTGTCCTCAACGCCGCTCTTTTGCCAATTAATTATAATAATTAAGTTTGAAATGCGTTGCGACTAAGCAAAAAACAACAACAACAATTACAAAAAAAAATAAATAAAAAACTTCTACCAAAAAGCAACAACAACAAACACGCAAACGCATTTTACGGCCCAAAAACTAAATTTTCCGGGCAATCCTTTGACTTTGTTCAACTAAAAAAAGTTCCTCAAAATTATGAGAAATTCATGGAATATAAAAATATATAAACCTAAGTACAGGACTACTTGTATATAGTACTATAAACTCCAACTAAGCTAAAACTATTAACTTAAAAATTTACTTAATATTTCTTTACTTAATATTAAAGTATTTTAGGCCTACATTTTTCAACTGTTATATAGGAAAATGAAAGAATATTTACGATGAGATGCATGTTGAATACACACATTTAAATAAAACAGTGCAGTAGGTAAAACTCAAGCAGTCGTATAATTGGTAAACTCAACTTAGATTAATAAAATATAGTAATTTGTTTCAGATTTTGTAAGTTTTTAGGGAGCATAATTAAATTTTGAAATTCGTTATATTTACTAGAATTTTTGTTTAAAGTAAAAAAGTTTTAAAAAAAAATCCAACAAAGTAATTCTCGATCGATTGTTTCTACAGAAAAAAGGAAATATAATAATCTGTTGTTCTTTTTTTTTATTAAATTTGGATATATTAAATAATTCATCATTATAAAATGTAGATTTAAAACTGAGTTAATGGTCTAATAAATAGGCAGAAGCAATCAGCTTAATATCAGGAATATTATGTATATTTTTTTCAACTTTTAAACTTTCATACTTTCAGCCTAAATTGTAGCGATTTTTATATTAATCATTTAATTTGCTTAAAATTTATTTGTGCAGTACCTAAACTTCAAGCAGTCCTACAAGCAGTGCAAACAAGCAGAGCCCCCCAGAATTCGATATTTCTGCTGCTTTCAATATAAGAAAATTGGTTTATTTGAACTATTCAGTGTTTTTTCGTTATGAAATTACATTCAGGAACATTTTTAAGTAATACTCTCAATTTTGTGCCTATAAATCCATTTAAATCTAGGCATATTTCTAAAAAATTTCAATGTTTTTAATACCTTAGCAGTCTACATTCCAAATTTACTGTCTCTAACATTTAAAAACGGTAAAAATAGACATTTATGTTTAAGAATCAAGATTATATATCAAAGATGCAGCTATAAACCCAATTTTAATTTTAAAGTCGATGAGACACAAAATCAACTTATTTTTGTGCCTTATTTTTTATGTATATTTTTTTAATGTTTCACATCTGTCTACAGTTAATTTTTGTGCATTTTTTTTTTTTAAGTGATGCTTAAATTGAAACATTTTTGAAATTTGCCCAAACAAATAATAACATAAAAGTAACAAAAGAAATTTGATACATGATAAATATATCAATATCTAAAAACAAATTTAAATTAATAATAAATAAAGTTTGTTAAAATTGTATTAAACCAAATACATGATAAATATATTAATATCTAAATACAAATATAGTTATAAACCTTGGTAAAATTGTATTAAACCCAAATAAATATATTACAACATATCTGCACTTATTTATCTTCAACAAAATTGAAATTAATTTCGGTTTTCCTGTTTTTTTATAGCAATTATAATATACAGGAATCGATTTAAGAATAATTTATATAGAAATATATATAGTATATACGATGTATGGTTGCAAGTTGCTTAAATAATTGAAATTGCAGCGTGTGCGGCCTCAACATTACTCATTCATGATTGAGTTTTATGATGCTTCTGATGATGATGATGATGTTGATGATATTGCTGATGAAATCTTCTTGTTGCCAAGTGAAAAAAAAAAACAATAACAACAACAATTGTCCCACACCCAAAAGTACCAGCATATATATACATATATATATACATACATATATACTATATTTATATGGTACACACACTCATAAAAATTTATACGAAATATGAAGCGAAATTCTTGTGCTCCTGCCCCAGCCAGACCAACCCCAGACCACCCCCACCCAGACCGCCGCCAGACCCAGCCCACAACCCACAGGCCACCCTCGCCCTCGCCATCTCGTTGCCCTGTTTTATACCGTAAATTACTCGTTCACCGTTTTGGCCAATTTTTACCGTTAGACTGCAAACAAAGAGTACAGTTACCGCGAGTGCCATAAATTTATAATTATTTTTATTATTATTATTGTTGTGTTCCTTGTTTTGCTTCTTCTTTTTCCTTCTTTTTTTGTTTTTTTTTTTGCATATTTCAAATGAATTTCAAACAAATTGTGTTTGCAAAGAGAAAATTATACACTCGTGCATCTAGTTTTTAAATACTCTGTTTTTAGTGACCAAAAAGTGTAGATTTGGTATATATTTTATTTTTGATTTTTTCGACTTTCTTGTGTAGATAAATATCTTAAAAATTTGCTATTCAACGAAATATTTATATAAACTATTAAACGGAACCCTAAATTTAAACTGTGAGTTATCAATGAAGAGACGATTCAAGGTTAAATCTTTCTTTTCACACCACGATCATCCATACCAGGGACATTGAATAGATATATCAGGAAATATTCGGCGTAGAATGACAATATTTTGTATCTTAAAGAGCACTAAAAAAATAGGGGACACGAGAAACTAAAATATCCCAAGAATATGAGTAAAATTGGAAAAAATATCACACAAAATATATTTAATAATAATACTTGATAGGATATACTGAAAAAAAAAGTGCATTTTATCAAAAATATATAAGATATTTTAAAGTATATATATAAACATATAAATCTATATCTTTCTCTTGGTTTAATATATAAACTGATAACTTCTCCGAGAGTTTGAACAACACGAAATATTTTCCAACATCATCTCCGCACCCAAAAATAAGGGAAAATCTATATAGTATCTCCCAGAATTTCAATATCTTATAATTATGTATATGTTAGCTCATAAAATCTTTAAGCTCCCACAACTTCTATGGCTTGAGTAATGTCCTATAAATTAAAAACTGTATGCAATTATGTGTAGACCACTTAATATACACGTGGCACACATTTAAAACACACGTACACGTGTCACACAATTTTCATAAGTTTGTCTAAATTAAATCAGTTTTTATCAAAAAAAAATCTGCCTATTTGGTCATAATTAATAAGATTAATTTTAATTTCGATTAATTTTTTATTGAAATTTTTGCAAGGATTTATTTTGAAATATACGTGGCACACAATTATTTGAAGTTTTTTCTACAAAAACAAACTGCGCACAGAGTATAATGCAAACGGGAATAATATTCTTTTAGTATATATTTTTTTAATTATTATTATTGTTAATCTTTTTTTTTTCGTTTTTTTTTTTTGTTTTTGTTGTGTGTCTCGCTGAGTGACAGTTTGGACTTTAGCGACTGCGCTGCTGTCTGCTCCAATGAGTCAAATAGTTTTTCATTTCAACGCGATTTTTTTTTTTTTTTATTTTATTTTTTTTTTTGTTGTTTTTTCTATGGTTTGTTGCAAGAAAATTGTCGCGCAGTGAATTTATTTTTGGCAATTGTATTCTCTACTTGCCGCTGTTGCAGGTGCTGTGACTAAACGAAAAGGGGGGGGCAAGCAAGCCGGGTGTATGAAGGGGTGTGCACAGAGCGACCTAATTTTGGTTTCTGTTTCACAGTTTTATGCGTTTTGCTTGCTTTTGTTGTATTTGTTGTATTTGTTGTTGTTGTTGTTGCAGCTTCGGCAATTAGCATACACAATTGTGAACAACAACAAATTGTATATATATATACATATATATATATATTTAAGTATATATATATATGCGAAACAATTGCCATATGAATTCGTGTTGCGAGGACGTGGGCTGCAGCAGCTTAACTCTAAAAAACCATACAAAAACAAATTTACTTAAGGCATTCAAAAAGTAAAATTTTTACAAGAAGAACATTTAGCCTTAATAGTTTTTTTTTTTAAATAAATTTAATTTTTTAAAAGAAGTATAGTTCTTCAAACAATTGTTCATATGCCAGCTATATCTCTTTAAAAAAAAAATTGATCATTTCAAGCGACTGTTTCTATGGAAATTATAAGGTACTAGCTCATCTCGGCGTGCGTTGCTACGCTCCGCACTCGCTTCAACAAAAAAAAAAAAAAAAAAAATTATCATATTTTACAATGTCACTATGATTGTAACCTACTTCGCCAACTGAGATTTTTATATAATTTTAAAATGCATTTTTCACCTATTTCCCGATATATTTTTGACAAAATTTTTTCAGAGTTTCAATCTATGATATAATAGGAAACTACAGTGAAAATTGCAGATTTCTAGCTTCTACCATTTGACCTGCTCTCGAATCGCGAATCAGTCAGTAAGTCAGGTTAAACAGTTTTATATATATAGATACTAGCAATATATATATAGATACTCGTTATACAATCAATATATAACTTGAAACAGAGTTATAGTCAAATTTACGATTTTCTCATATTTTTTGAAATTTTTTTTTGAAAAAAAAAACACTTATTTTGTCATTTAATTACACTAGCTTACCAAACCTATATTTCTGATACATATGCTATCGGTTTCAGTGTTACTTCACGATATAAATCTAAACTTTTATTGCATAGCGTTATCGCGCGTCCTTTTTATACTATTGCAGAATTATCTCCCTCTCTATTCCTCACTTTCTATCTCACTCTTGTGTAGTAAGGAACATTTCAATTGGTTTGGAGGCTACATACCTATATATATTTATGAAAAGTAATATCTATAAAACACCTACATCTGCCAACTGCAACTGCATATTATAGGGATTAACTGTTATTTATACACACACACACACACACGGCCATAGAAACACGTATAAAATGCAAAGCTGCTGCCAAGTTATGTGCAGCATCACATACACATATACACACACACACATACATACATACATACACCCACATGCAAACTCTCTCTCTCGCTCAGAGCAACTGGCCATGTCATTGAGAATTCTATATGAAGTGAGAGCGAGTTGGGGGAGGAACGAAAGTTCGTACGTTGGCCAAGGCAAATCATGTTGGGGAGCGTAAAATGTAACAAGCATAAAACTCGCCGCACACACATACATACAACAACAACACGCACACGCACGCACTATGTGAGCGCCCGCAGCGCATCTTTGCACTCATTACAGTGGTGGTCATAATAAAAATGCCACCGCAAGCATTTTGGTAATGTTACAACAAAATTTATGCTAAACAATTGTAATTCTTGCTGCTGCCAAAGTAAAAGTAAAGAAAACGAAAGATGCAAAAAAAAATACACTGAATAACTGGCAAGGCAAAAACAGCAAGAATAAAAACCAAGCACACAAAAAAAAAACATACAAGATTTAATACTCATGCAGTGATGTCAATAAAATTTCTCCCCTGACAATTATACAAAACAGAAAAGTTTTTTCTATGGCAGCTATAGCTCAAACTTTATTAAGTATAACAAAAGTCGCATTTGTTGTTTTTTTTTTTCTCATAAAACTATAAACTACATGATATAAATTTAAATAAATTGTTGTTTGTCTTATGAAGTGACCACTAAATTAAATTGCAGTTTTTGACATGGATCGTAAATATTGTAAATTTTTATTTCAAACCAAAAAACAACTTTTTGCCAAAGAGGAATAAACCAATGTGATTCTTTGAGGAAAATGTGCATATATTCAACATGATTTTTATATTTGAAAGTTTTACACTCAAAAAACTTTGGTATAATTGAAATTCATACATACAACTAAATGTTTTAGCAATTCTTGTTATATTTTTAAGTAATTCAATCCCGTATTTTCTAAAATACTTAAATACTGCAAAGCACTTGGGATAAGTTTCATATAGACACCTAAAGAGCTGACAACTCGTCTTTCAATGTGTCTAACAAAATTATAATACCCGCTGCTAGAGTATATAAAAAAAAAAAAAGTTTCAACATCTCAACTCGTACAACTCGTACAAAATATTTGTTGCCAAAACTTTTGCCCGCTGCTAACATAAAAAGAAAGAAGAAGCAGAAAACAAAACACAAAACAAAATGGTTAAGTAGCGCAGAGGGGGATAAAAGTTGTGGTGCACACGACGACGACAACGACGACAACGACAGCAGCATTAAGTGTGAGTAGCAGAACATGTTTTGTGTATATGTGTGTGTGGCGATTTTGTTAGCCGCCAGTGTATTGTATGCGTAAAGTAACTGTAACGAGATACACAATGTGCGAAAGAATGACAAAACGTAGATGGAGTAGAAAATAACAGCCGCTGAGCAGCTGTTTAAACTGAAAGCGAAAGGGCGCAACAAAAGCAAATCGTGATGGATGGATGGATGGATGTGGGTTTTGGTGGGTGGGTTGGTATCTATATGGGCTAGGCGGGCGTATGTATTGGTTAACGAAGGAGTGAGACAAAATGAGTCGCTTTTGAATATTTAATATTTATAACTTGAGCAGCGAACCGAGAGATGATTTGTATCCCCACCGGAAGCTAATCTCGAGTTGAACTAACTCGCATACACACACACAGACACACACAGACACTCACACAGGCGCAGAGCTTTTTGTATGGCGGCCAAGGCACAAGTGAGGTTATGTGCAGCACGCACACACACACAAACACACAAGGAGAGAAACGGTTATACTAGCTGAAATGTATGTACATATGAAAATAAGCATCAATACATACATACATCTCATATATACATAAATACATATTTTAAAGCATGTTGCACCAAAAATCCAAATAAGTATGCTTTATCGATTCCCACACACAACACACACATACATACATACATACGTATGCATGTGTATGTAGTATGTATGACTTCTTCTCTTCGCACTGAAAGTAAGCCAATAAGGATAAAAACGAAGTAACGGCACGCGGCGTTGCGCTCAAGCTCAAGCTCAACTGAGCTTGCCTTGCCTTTGCCTTGCCTTGCCTTCTCCATCTCCTTCTTTTGCTTCTTCTTCTTCTATTTGGCGCACTTAATTTTTGTTGCTGTTGCTTTTGGCTTTTTGCATGACAAGAAAGAGGTGGGGAGGGGGCGGCGTGGTAGGCTGTTAGCTTGTATGGGGCGGGGGGGTGCTGCCTGGAAGTGAACTTCTGGTTTGAGCTTCTGCAAAAGTCAACCCTGACCGTTGGTTTGGCAAGCCTGGCCGAGGCGCATGCACGAATACACACACACATTTATATGTACTTACTTACACATACACATAAATAAGAACAGTTAGTCAGTTAGTCGGTCATTATGATGACGACGACGACGACGACGACGCTGTTATTGTTGTTGTAAGTGCGTGCCGAGTGTCCTGTTGCTGGCACACAACCAACAATAATAATAAGAACCAAAAACAAGAAAGAAAATGAAAACACGGCGTCTTCTTCTGCTTCCACTACTTTTTGATGCCCCGCAGCGTAACGGGATCGTGACAGCAAAAAAGCCCCAAATATTTAGATGAATATACATATATAAGTATGTATGTATATAGATATGTACATATGTACATCTGCAACAGCAGCAGCAGCAGCAAGCAGAGCAACAACAGTATAACGGGATTTTTAATCGCCATTGCACTTGGCGTTGCTTCGAAAAAAAAATGAAGGGATGCTGATGTCATTCAAAAATAGAAATTATACATACAATACATACATACATATATCTATATATGTATAAATATGTGCTTACCAATTCGAGCTTAAAAACAATCAGTATGTGGCCTATCGATAGTAATATCGATATTAAAATTTGATTAATTATCGATACAGCATGCAATGTAATGCACTTATTTATTTGTTATTATTGTTTTTTAAGTTTAATTTTAATTATTGAAAAATAACAGTAAGATTAAATGATAATAAAAAATAAAAAAATAAATAAATAAATAAAAAAAAAATGTAAATTTAATCAGCAAAAATCAGAAAGTATTCAACCGAAAAAGAAAAAAATAAAAATAAAAGATTTTCTTTGAAAATTTCACCAAAAATATAGTCTGTTTTTAAATAGACATTTTTCGATGCAAAATTTCCCAATTAATCTCAAATAATTTTCGGATTTCGAAAAAAATTCAATATGGCAAGTTTTTAGGATATTAAAAATGTGAACATCTTTTATATAATAACAAAAAAAAAAAAGTCGAAAATTGAATTTATTTCGTATACAAAATGTGTTTTACAATTTAGAATTGATTGCTTTAGAATCTAAACGCTTAGATCTTTAATCAAATCTTAATTTTCTCATGTATAGTTTACTTTATAATATGTATTAGCATTAAAGAAAAAACAAAATTTGAATTAAATAATTTCCGCTGCTAATTAGAACTTTTAGTTCGAACTAAAATTTTCTCCCACAATGGGAAATTTCTGCTTTAAACCAGAACTTTCGGTTTCAACTAGAACTTTTATTTTTCAAGTAGAGCTTTCAGCTGCAACTAGAATGTTCCGTTGCAAGTTCTAACCAGAATGATATAATTAAAATGTTGTTTACAATTATTTGTACAGTTATTTATAATTATATTTATAATTATAAGGTACAGTGAGTTCTACACATAATATAAATATTATTTTATGTGCAAATACCAAATGCACATAAGGTTAGATTAAATATGAGTTTGATTAAAAATTTTGAATATTATTTTTGAGCATTGTGCATATAAAATTTGCACTCATAAAAAATCTGACTTTGTATATTTAAAAATATACTTGCGTTTTTTATGTTTATCACAATGCAATTTTTTATTATTAGTAACGCTTATCGTCAGAATGATGTGGTTCAAAGCTATATATATATATATTATGCAACAAGATCATTTTAAAAAAAGATTCTATAAAACTAATATCAAATGCTGGTTTTAAGCAAAATTACCAAATATAGGGAATAAAGAAAACTTTAAAAAAATACAGAAATAAATAAATTATATAAAAAGCGATAAACTTAATTATAAGCAAGAGCTTCTAAAATTAACGTCCTGAAACCACGGTGCGGTGACAAAGCAGCAGTGAATGTATGTGTGTGTGGGGGGGGGTTCTGGTGAGTAGGTAAAGACGCGAAAGCACAAGCACCCGCATACTCTGTTGACTGCCGCTGTGGTGTAGGTGTGTAGGTGTGTGTGCGGTTGTGTGTGCGTGTGGTGAGCTTAGGCTTGCTTTAGCTAAGGCGAATTGTTGCGTGCGACGCCGACGCGAGCAGAGTCCTGCTGCTGCTGCCGCGGCTATGGCTGCTGCTGCTGCTGCTTTTTGTGGAGCTTTTTTCCTTTGGTCTGTGTTTGTATGGGTGCACGCAACACTAAAAGTCAATTGACCCGAAACTGTTGTATACTATATATATATATATATACAGTATATATGTATATATATACAATGCAGCAGCGCTGGCAGATTTTGCTTTTTATTTTAAAATTACTTACACACACACACACACACACAGTTGCATATGTACATAGAGCATGTATTTTATATTAGATTTGTACAAATCACACAAACATATACACATATATACATATATAGAGGGCTGCGTTGGCTTTACTTATGTATTTTGGTTTTGCAATACATATGTACATATATTTCTCAAATGAATTCAGTACTTCTAGTAGTTGCTCCCGCTATTATTAGCGCAATGTGAATACAAAAACAAAAGCAACTGTAGCGGCAGCGGCAGCGGCAGCAGCAGCAGTGGTAGCAGCAGCAGCAGCAATAACAACTACAACAACAGCAGCAGGCGCTATTTTGTTCTTCTTTCTATTGTATTTTGATGTTCCGCAATTGTTGTTGTGTCATGCTTTACTTTTCAATCTATTTATGCTTTATTTTCGTTTTTTTTTTTTTTGTTCCTTTTCAATTATTTCGCACGTTCAGTACGCTCTCTCACTATAATTTACGCTCGCTCTGCTCTCTTCTTACTCATTTTTTTTGTTGTTTCTCCCACGCACGCACTTAAATAAACACATCGCTGCCGTCGTTGACGCCAGCAGCAAAAGCATCAGCTGCAGCCTATATACATATGTAAATATATGTGTATGTTCATCATTACCGTTACTTTTAACAATTGTCATTAATTATTGTAAAAGGCATAGAATTAACTTAACATTCGTACTTTGGACATATTCAACTAAATATAATTAAAAATGCATTCGTCAAAGTGCAATATTTTGTTAACAGCAAAAAATCCTAATTGAATCTCGACTCAAAAGCTCTAACTTCTTGTAGTGCAATCGCAGATCGACTCAAAAGCTCGCTCAAGCTGTAAAGCTTGTGTAAATGGCGGCTTAATGCACGTTGAATTTCGTCAAGTTTTTGTAGTCGCTTCCTTAAGATCTCTCGTCAAAACTAGAACTTAACGAGGTAATCACAAGAAGGGTCCAGGGCGTCTCTAAAAGGGGAACACAGGGGCGTCGTCGTGTCTTTCTACATTTTACAAACAGAATTTGGAAAAAAAAATTAATTTTTTCGTTACACAGATTTAACTATTCCATTATATTAACCATTCCACGCCCCCTTTCTTTTATGCTTTAAAATTGAAATTTAGCGCCCTCTTAAATATATATGAAATATATTGAATATATATATTATTGCATTTAGATCGTTTATATTTAATAAACTAAAACTTACAACTCAATTATTTGTTTAAAAATTTATTCCTAGATAAACGTTGCCTATTTAAAACTTTCAAAAATTCAATTTAAAATATTAAAAATTGCATTCAGATCGTTTATATTTTATTAACTTAAAATTAAAACCCAATTATTTGTTTTAAAATTTATTTCTAGATAAACTGTAAGCTGTAACTTCAAAAATTAATTTTCTAATATTAAAAATCCAAATACTGTCTACAACTAAACTTTAACCTATTTGTAATGAATAAATATTTGATATGCCCTTTTTATGACCTTCTCTAAATGTACATACATACATATGTTCTAAGGAAATCGGAACAAATCGAAACTGAACACAGGACACAACACTACGTCAAAAATGTACAGCAATCAAAAGATATAAAAGTTCTAGACACTTTAATGACAATACACGCGATTATCAACCAAATGTAACTAATTCAGTTTATACATATAAAAAAACCTATACATGTATATATATATATATATATATATATATACCATAAATTTGCTTTGACAGTTACACTAATAACGTTAGACTGTTGGTTTAATAGAAAGATCTTGAACCAAAGATACGATTATCTAATCGCTTAATGAACAAATAATTATGTATCGAAATAGAATAAAACTTTGACAAGTTTCTATTAAAAATAGTTGGGAAAAATAAATCACAAAATTGAAAATGTGATTATTTTAATATTAATATAATTATTTAATATTTAAATAACAAACAATTAACATATAAAAAGGCAGTATAGAAATATTTTTAATTCTTGAATGAAATGCTTATAATTTTGCTTTCAATAAATAAAATCCACAATTTAGACTAATTAACATTATTGTTGGAATAAGAATTAAGAATATATTTTTCATTTAAATAAATTTATTTTATTTGATTATTAAAAATTCTCGAAAAACTAATCAAGGTAAAGTTCTTAAAAAAATTTATTTAAATGTTTTTTTTTCCATTTTTAGACGAAGCTATATATTCTAACTTTTTTCGGGGATCGCCGTTAATCGAACCCGAGTATTTCTGTTTCGGAGAGCGGACACTAGTTTAGACACTAGAAAATTAGTTTTAAAAAAAAAAGTTAAGTTCTGTCATCTTTTTTCGGAATTGAAATTCCCCAAAAATATATTTTCCTTCTCCTTATTATTCAAAATTCTCCATCTATTTGTAAATATTTAAAAAGTAAAAACAATTAGAAAATGAAAATAAGTTTAAATTTGCGTAAATTCGCCTGTTGCGCTTAATTCTGAACATTCAAAAGGAAAAAAAGTAATTTTCTGTTTTATTTACAAACGATTTCTGAAATTTCAAAAATTAAAAGTTTTGAAATTTTTCAAAAATTGCTATTATTATATTGTGGCAAAATGAGTAACAAATTTAACCAACCCGAAAAATATATATACAGCTGATTAAAGCCTTGATTGCTTTTATTACCGTTATATATAATTTAACGGTACCAAAAGCTCCTAACAAAGCTTGAATACGTTGAATTTTAAAATTGTTCACATGTAAAAATTCTTTGAATTTTTAATTTTATAATTTTAATATAAATTATTAAAATATTTATAAAAAAAAAAAAGAAGAAATTTGATCCCCCCTAAAAAATAATTCTGCGTACGTTAATGAACTGAGATGATAGAATTTATCTGAGGTTTAGAACTATCCTAATTCTATTTGCAGGCAGTAAATATATATGAAACTGATCGGATTGAATCATTAACTATATTATATAATGATTCGATTCGACCAGTTCTAAATATATTAGCTGCCAGCTATATTATATACCATTAAAACGATCGGTGAAAAAATAAGATTTCATAAGAAAATATTTATTGTTTTTCAAAAATAATTTTTTCAAACAGAAATTAAACCTAATTATAATTATAACCTATTAATATTAATGAATAATAATTTTCCCCCAAAATATCACAAGCAAACTTACCAATTCTAAATATTCATTATGTCTTTGATTAAATTTTATAAAAAAAAATAAGACCGAATGACTATATCATATATTAGAAATATTCGCTGTAAAATTTAAATAATTTTATTATTTTTTCCAATCTTTTTTTCAAAAATTGTGTCTATTTGCAAGATTTGAGCAACTTTGATTTCTTTTAATGAAATTTGTATTGTAAATACATTGTTTAAACATATATGTACGTATGTTTATATATACTAGTATTGTATATAAGTATATATATGTATTATATGAACATTTGTTTATTTTACGCGTAATTTAAATAAAAATGCATTTAGCTTTAACCGGGTCATCAGCTTGGGCAGATTATTGGGGCCAGCGATCTGTCTGTATGTCCGATTTGTTGATTAGTTATAGCGGTTTAATTGTAGTACATAAAAATTGCATTTATATTTAATGGCAATTTCTTATTCTCCCCCTCTCTATCTCTCCTTAAAAGTTGGCTTCGTTTCAAAAAAAAAAAAAAAAAATAATTTAAATCTTGCACACACACAGAGTTTAAAGTTGCGGCTGCCAAATTGTTAACAAAAAAAATAAAAAAAATTTTTTTTTTCAATGTGACAAACAAAAAAACTTCATCAAATCATGCACACGGTATAACGACGCTGGCAGCATTGGCGACTGCGCAGCAACAGCGATAACAGCGTCAGCTGAAAAACGTTATGACCCCACCATAGCGTACCCCCCAACCCCTCTAGCTAAATCCAACCCACCCACCCATCACCCCATACCCTGTGCAACTTCTACGAGCATGAAAATTTTCGATGTTGCCTTGTGCTTTGCTTTTGGTGTCCTGGCCCCACACGCTCACGCTCACGCACACACACACACATAGACACAAACACCGTAATTTACGTACGGCTTTGGCTTTGGCTCTCTTTCACTGAAAATCTCTTGCTTTGCACACACACACGCACAAAAAGAGAGTGAGTGTTAGAGAGAGCGAGGGACATACACAAGCTTTTCTTCATATTGAATTTTACTGTTATTTTTGAGTCTCTCCCATGGCTATTGCTTCTTTTTTTTTTTTTTGTATATTACAAGCATATACAGTTACTTTAAAATTTTTTGCACCTTTTTTTTGTTCGTTATTTTTGCACACACACACACGCACACAAAAAAATACGAAAGCTTTTGCTAAATTTTTCTTTCTTTTTTTTTTTGCATAAAAATGACTCAATACATATGTAACAAAATTTTTGTGAATTTGAATTACAAGCATACATATGTACGTATCTATGTACATATACTTATGTATGTAGCTAAATTTCAATGTACATACATCTATACGAAATGGGCACACTGTTATTTTTCTCTCACTCGTTGCACTTTTTGGCGTTCGGCGGGGGGGTCTGTGTGGTGTGAGGGAGGGGGCCGCATGTGTCTTTCAGTTTTTTTTTGTGCTGCCTTTTGGCCAATTGGAAAATCGACATGAAAAGGGAATTGCAAAAAGTTAACAGCGCGGTCATTGAGCCGATTTACAATTATATGATTATTTTCATTTAATTCATATTAAATGTACATCATTTACATATGTAGAATAATGTAAAAAAAAATTGAAAAAAAAAACATTTCATACACACACACACACACAGGCACGCACAGAGCACGTCTCAGTTCAGTCATATTGGAATTATACATACATATGTACTTCGCAGTGTGTATGCATACATGTGTGTGTGTGTGTTTCCAATTGGTGTTTGTTGCTAGTCCGTTGCTCAGCTTTAGAGGCTGCTGCTGCCGAGAATTTTCTGCCTGCTGAGCCGTCGCAGCAGCAGCACCAACAGCGTTGGCGTCGCCCCCTCTATGTACATAATAATGTGTTTGTGTGTTCGTTCGTTCGATGATGTTGGAGGGGAGGGCTTTGGGCTTTATTAACGCACAAGTTTTTTTGTTTTTAAACAATTTCAGAAGTGAACAAAAAAAAACAACAAAAATTATCTGCTTGCAATTTACCTTTTCAATATTATTGCTACACTTTTTTAATTTTTTTTCTTTCTTATTTTTTGCTCACACAACGACGCAGACGCACGGTAAATTGAATCGAAGCAAGTTTTTAACGCGCTCCCGCAAAACACGTCCGGCTGAAATTTCAACGCAAAAGTAGTGCTGCAAACACAATCGGAGTATTATCGATATTGTGTTAATTTCAGTGAATTGGAATCGATAACAAATCTATGTAGCTCGCCAAATCGATTAATAATATCGATTTAGAAAAGTTAGTATATTTTGAGTATAGTTAACAAGCAGAATAATTATTTTCATAAACGTTTATATATGACTGATTGTTTAAGCAAGCAACAGATTAGAAATATAACACATATTAGAGATTCCTGAAACTTCCTTTTAATATCACTTAGATAATTGTTACATATACATAATAGACTATTGTATACAAATGATATGTTGATAATGTTTTTCTCATTTTTATACATCTTAGCGCATTGTTTGTTTATTTTATTTTGCATTAAAAATCTTCAGCTTAAACACCATCCACTTCAGGAATGCCCTAATATTTAGCTTACATAGGCATGTTAAAAATAACAGGGCGCGCAACAGTGTAAAAATTGGTTAGTTAACGCAAAGTAGAGCACGCTAAAAATGTAAACGTAAGCGCAAAATGGAGCAACGTAGCAAGTCAGCGACTGTTAACGCAATGCTTAGGCCATATTTGCAGATTTGTTTACTTTGCTGAACTTGTTCACTGGTTCTTTTTTTGCTTCAATGAGTCAAATATAGTTATTCGAATGTTTATTTTGTTTTGTTTACTCATTAATAAAGCAGCTGATGACTTAAGGGTTACGGTTTCCAAGGGGCCCCTGGCTAATTTCACAATCGGGATCACGCTTCTCTAGGAACTAAGATTTTTTAAACACGAGTGAGTGGTATGCTCAAGGCCCAGCCCCCTGGCCGTTTAGACGTCCCTGACTCAACTGATGCACACCATTTTTCGGCAAGCATTTGCAAAAGTTTTATATTAATTATTTTGGCATTTACTTGCTCAGAATTGAATAATTTTAACTTTCTTGAGCATACTTTCAATAATAATATATAAAAATAAATATTTATATCCCATTTTAACTGTGCAACAAAAACCATTCCAAAAGGAACATTCTCGTTGGCTCACTCCATGAACCAGCCATCTCTAATGTTAAATGGAACAAATTCATAATTGAACTGCATAGTTACAAAGTGTTTAGATGGTTGCGGCAAATGGGGGGTGAGAAAAACGCACAAAGTCAAAGCAAAAAAAGGCAGAGAAGGAGAAGGTAACAAAAAACTATTGAATTGAAATTCGCTTCAAAAACTAAAAAAAAAAACGCCAACAAAACTACGGGTGTGTCTAGATTCTAAAGTGTAACAACAAATTATTTAACAACGCACAGTATATAATAAAAACTAAAGCCTGCCAACACACAAAGCAACAGCAAACAACAAAAACAAGACACCTAACAAAAATAAGGAAAAAAAAAAATATTTATATATATATATAAAAAAAACGACCATGAACAACGGATTCAGCACCGGCGAAGAAGATTCACGGGGCGGCCATACAGATCAAACATGCTGCCTTATCGACGATATGGAACGTTGCCGCAATCAGGCTGGCTATGCTCGATTCAGTAAACGCATCCAAAAAACTGTCGCCCAAAAGCGGCTCAAACTGAGCAGCGATCCAAGTGCGCAGCATATATATATATGCGATTATCACAAGGAGCGCATACAATCGGTGCGCACAAAGCGGCGACGCAAGGACAGCGAGGATGATAGCAATGAAACGGATACGGATTTGCATGAATTCCCAGATCTATATCAATTGCATGTGTCCACGCTGCGGCGTTATAAGCGTCATTTTAAGGTGCAGACGCGGCAGGGCATGAAGCGTGCCCAGTTGGCCGATGTAAGTAAAAAAAAACAAAACAACAAAAAAATTTACATACATATATATTGACCCCATTTACACGAGCGCGTCCAGGCACGTATATATCGATAACATTGCAAATATGAGTTTTTCATAAATAAAACCTTAAAACTAATATTTTTGCTTTTTGAAAATTGATTTTATTTTAAAGCTCTAATCAAAAATATAGCAAAATTCGTATTTTTTTATTTTATCGATAAAATGCAACTATGTTTGAGTTTTTCACAAATAAAAAATAAAAATGATTATTGACATATTTTTGCCTTTTTAAAATTGATTTTATTTTAAAACTCTACAAAAAAAATTAGAAAATTCATATTTTTTTATTTAAAAATCATAATGCAGCTATCGATTAAATGCAACTATGTTTTTGATTTGGCACAAATCGCAACAATTATAAATTAAAAAAAATTTTTTTTAATTTTATTTTATTCCATTGCTAAAAAAAATATTGTTTTTATTTGCAAACTTCAATCACACATTTGCAAATTAACATAAAAATCTTAAAACTGCATATATATATTTCATTTTATAAATGCAAAAAATCGCAACAATTATAAATCATAAAATATATTTTTTTTATTTAAAATTATTGCTAAAAAAAATAGTTTTTATTTGCAAACTTAAAATACACATTTAAAAATTAATTAAAAGATCTTATAATAAGATATATTTAATTCATTTTATTTCTTAAAAAAATAAAAAAATATACTTTATTCATAATTGTTATTGGAAATTTGAAATTCGATTTAAAAATTATAATAATTTATCCCATTTACACGTGTTTACATGCCGAGATATCGATAACAATGCAACGTTGCCACAAATTGTGACATTTATATATGTAACTTGTGAATTAATACATATTTCCTAACAATTACTAAAAAAAAAAAAATATTAATTGATTTTTATTAATTTTCATTATATTATAATTAATTTTAAAAAAATTGCTAGCAACCTTGCAAATTGATTTTATGTAAAAAAAAACATCAATTTAATTATCGATAACATTATATTGCTTTGTCACAACTTGTGACATTTATTAAGTGTCACTTGTAAATTAATACATATTTCTGATCAATTTGTACAAAAAAAACCTTGAATTGAATTTATTTATTAATTTTCATAATATGTACTATTATAATTAATTGAGAAAAAAACCGCGAGCAACAGAATCTTCTGCTCCAGCTAGATAAATATAAATATATATATATAAGTTTCTGTTTCCTTAAAAATATTGCTAAATGAGAGATGATTTTTAAAATCAAATTGCATTAAAATAAAATGCGTTTAAAATCAATTAATTGATAAATCTCGAGATGAACACCAATCACAATTTAAATATTATTACTATTATGAAGAAAAGGATTAACAAATAAATTCTCAACCTAATAAAATTAAAGAACGCTAACTACTGTACTTTCAACTCACGATTTAAATAAAAAAAAAAAACATATAAATATATATTAAAAAGAATTAAATTTTTTCTATATCTTACAGACAATCATGAAGCATTTCAAGACAATACCCATCAAGGAGAAGGAGATTATCACATTCTTTGTGTATATGGTTAAAATGGGCTCTAATAAATTGGATCAAAAGAATGGAATTAGTAATGATGCCACTTGAACTCAACTTTTAAGGCAGCGTCGGTGTCGTCATCGTTATCGTTATCGTTTTTGATGCGCTAGCTGTCCTGCTCACACACACACACACACACACAGACACACCCATACAACTGATATATAGGCGCCTACGGTGAAATCAATTTAACTGCATTTTTTTGCATCAAATAAATATTATTTAATTTAAATTCATAATTCTTTTGTGCTTATAAACTTTTCTAAAATATTTTGTTTTAAGCTATATACTTTAAAAACTATATTAATTTAGTTTATACATTTTAAAAAGTTTATAATTTTTTGTAACAAATTTGTGTAGTCAGTTAAGCAGGTTTCACTGTATCACGTCAGCATAGTTGCAATTTTAACCTCAATAGTTACACAAACACACACAATAACCCAAATTTATTGTAGTTCAATTGAAGAAAACGAACCAGTTCAGGCGCTTGAACGAACGACTTAACTGAACGAAATATTAGTTAAATAGTTGATTCAATTGAACTTTTTTACAATATATATCTATATCTCAATTCATATTATAAACTGTCGCCACAGAAGCAACAAAAAAACACAACTGGTGCTCCCAAAAAAAATAAAAATAAAAAATAGTTTAAACGAAAAATATTGAAAAGATAAAAAGAAAGAAAGGAAAAATGTAATGAAAAGAAATACAAGAATAATAATTGTAGCGTTCATTGTCATTGTTAATAGCTCTTTATACAAATTCTACAATACAATGCATATATATGTAATAAAAATATATAAATCTTAGTACTATGTAAATTATATGATGACCCAATATCGGGGCCAAAAAACAAAAAAAAAAGAGCAAATAACATTTTTACCTTAGAGCCTTTCAATTATTTCTTTTAAAATTTTTGTTTATATTTTTTTTTTTGTCACCACTTTAGCCAAAAGCAATCAAATATACAAAATTCTAAATCTGCCAACGAGAAATGAATGAATCATAAGAACAACAATCAAGAACTTCATAACATTCTACGTAAATTAATAATAATAAAATGAAAATGAAATCATTAAAGAAGAATTCAAATAAAAAGAAAATTATATTTAATAATATGTAATTATTAAATTAATATTATAATAATTATAATTAAATTGTATATGTAATTTTAAAAATCATTTTAAGCTAATTATGAAAAGATATGAAATACAAATTGAACAAGAACTGCTTTCTTCGGCAGGCCGAAGCTCAAATACCCTCTGTTAGGCTGTTATGTCAAAAGAGCTTTTTTTAAACTAATCCAACCACTTAACTAATATCCCAGATCCAAGGGTATTTAAATGTGCGTGGCAATAAAAAAAAAAATATTTTTTTTCATTTTATTTACAAATTGAAAACAATGTGCGTTTTATTTGTGGGCAACAATTTGTGGGCAAGAATTCAAATTTCTTTCTTGGGGTGATTTAAAAGAAAAACTACTAAATTATATTTAAAAAAAAAAAAAGAGACAAGGAAGTTTTTTAAAATAATTAGGAAACAAATTTTCGAAAATATGTAAGGATATCCGTAGAAAACCAAAAAAATTGTATATCAAAATAATTTAGATTTCGGTTGAACTATGGTCAAAAATTCATTACGCATAACAAAGCTATGGGAGTCGGAACTAAGGGATAAGAATTTACTAGAGCTTTACAAGTCAAATTTTTTTTTTTTAACATGATTTTTGAACAAACACTGCTTATTCATCGAACATAAAAATACTTCTTTACTTGTATTTTTGGCTTGAGCTGTTATTCTCGGAAATAAATAAATAAACAAAATCTTAAATTTTGACAAGATTATGGATGTAAGAGAAATAATAAGGATATTTATTACATTTAAAAAATGTACACATTCATAATAACAAAGTATTATTTTTATTAAAAGTGGAAAGCAAAAACAATGATTTTCTTATCGAAAAAATTATTCGATTATGGTATTTTTATGAGAGAGAAATAAGGAATTAATCTTCTATGTAATTTATGCATTCTCCTCATTTTTTTAAAAATTCCAGATAGCTGAGTTTTCAATAAAACTGTAAAAATAACTTACTTCTGGGAGAAAAAGTATATATCTATAATAAGTGGTATTTTTTGGCTCAAAATAAAAATAATTTGCAAAAAAGGCTTCTATATGGGGCGTTATGGGAATATGTGATGCATATCCCTATAAATTGAAGGCAGATAATCGCTATCTCCGGAGTTCTAGCTAGATTCTATTTTAATATTTTTTATCTGACTTTTTCTTTATTATTTTTTTATTGACTAGACTTGACTTTTTAAGTAAAACTAAAAATTAATCGGTATTTTATGAGCAATTAAAAAAAGAATATTTTATTAACAAGAAATTTTTAATAACAATTAAAATAATAAAAGTGATTTTCCGGCACAATCGATATATCAATTTAAAAAGCATCTCGATATAAAATTCAGCTCTTGGAATGTTGCGATCTCTAGTTTATTATTATAAATTCCCTTGTATTGGCATTTCTTCCGATAGCTGTGTTATCGAGCGCTCTCGAAATATTTGACACTGTGTGTATCGATAATTATACACATCTTTAGCTTAGTTCATTTTTTGTGGTGGTTACTATACAAATGTGCTAAGCGTTGTGTTTTAACAAGATTTTGAAGCATATTTACACGGAATAACTGTCAAACACAGACGCAGTACAGAAAATTTAACAATTTATGTGTTTGTTAACTGCATTGTCGAAGCGTTAAAGAAAAACCATAAGTAATACGGACGCGTACCACATATAAACGCAACGCAACATACAAAGACGCACACACACACACACAGTCGCGAAGCGTGCGTGCCAGTGTGTGTGTGCGTGCTGCTGTCGTCGCCGTCGTCGTCGTCGTCGCTGTCGTTGCAAAGAGGAAGCAGCAGGCCAAAGGCAGCAAAAACACGAAAAAGGAGCAAGAGCTCAAGAAGTTGCAGGGGGAGAAGAACACACAACAGTTCGCGGAGCGTTGAGGTGCAGCTACAAATCAAATATATTCATATTCATACAAAACAAATACAACAATAATAATAATAATAACAGCAAAAACAAATAGAATTAATAACAACAAAATGCAACAACAACAAGAATCTGGTGGAGAGGAGAGCTGGCTGGAGGAGCAATATCATCGTGAAATTAATGGTCAAAATGATGAATATGAGCATGAATTTGTGCGTCAACGCGACAACAATTTAAGCACCGTCTGGGGCGCATTCCAAGATTCGGCAACGGCCGTTGCCCAGCTCTATCGCGGTAAGTTATATGCAAGCTTTACTGTAGCGCTAGTGCAGGCAGCCGCCGCTGTCATCCTTTCCATAGATTTTTTTTGTTTATGTATTTTACTCTCTTTTTTTTACATACATACATACATATGCATTGCATACATGCATGCATAGTTTAATGTATGCAAGTGTGTGTGTGTGCTTAAAAATAGTTTTGGGCGAGAAGGGTATTAATAGCGGCCGTGTGCTGCCTGCCTGCCTGCCAACAACAACAACAACACAACTACATATATATGTACATAAATACATGCACACAACAGGCCCGGCTTTTAAGCTCTATGTGCCAGTGCATGTGTGTGCGTGTGTGAAAGCTTGCTGTTGCAGGCAACATACATACACACACACACGCCTTAAAAATTCTACCCATTCTCTATTCCCACTCTCTTTCGTTTTTTTTTTTTTTTTTGAATCTACGCATTATCAAACTGCAGCCAACAACTACTGAAGGGCTTGGGAAATGCAATAGATGAAGATGACGACTCGAAGTATTTTTTTTTGTTTTTTTTGTGTCCCTCTTTGAATTAAAGAGAGCTGGGGGCAGAGCGAAAATGCGCCGCGCAGCGTAAGCAGCGTTTTTAGGTGTCATTGACGTCCTTAAGATTTATACACTATGTTCGTTTACATTTTTCAAGTAATTTTGTGCTATTAAATTTAAATACATACTTCGATATGTATGTGTGTGTGTGTATGTATACATATACATATAGTTCGTCATATACGACGTATAAGAAGAAACAACAACAAATAACAATTAAAACAGCTGTTTCTGACAGTTGGCGGCGTAAGGGAAGCTGCAGGCAAACGCTAACGCTGCTGCTGCTGCTGCTGCGTTACGTCTTTGTCGCTGTCGCTGTCGCTGTCACAACCACTTAACAGCGCTGTCACTGCCACATGAATATGCAATTTTCTTTTGGCCCTTTCTTTCGCCGTTATCATCTGTTCTAATGCTTCTGCTTCGACTATTTATTGCAAATTATGTATTTTCATGCCTTTGCCCTTGCTATCTCGCTTTCTCTTTCATCTCTCTCTTGCTTGCCGTGCATTTGTGACATTTTGGATTTTTCTTCCTTCCTCTTTGCGCTGCAGGTCGATAACAGTTGCTTTTTGGGTCCTGTTTGTCTGCGCCCTTTGTGCCGCAGCAGCAGCAGCAGGTGTTGTCTACTGCGCACAGAATAATAGAAGAAAAGAGAGAGAGGGAGAGAAAGAGCAAAAGAGATTGGAAAATTGAGAACAATTCTTGAAATTGATCTTTTGTGGCGGCCATTTTTGAATTTTTGCGTTAGAATTTATTAAAAGAAAATAATTAAATTGTAAATAGACAAATGTTATGGGCATCTCCACAGAGAAAAAATAATAATAATAATTAATTTAATAGCATATTACTAAAATTTTTAAGTTTTAATTATTTCAAACAATTTGCAATCGCATTTAGTCGCCATCTTTGAAAATATATAATTTTTGCTTAATACAATTTTTTCTTCAAATTATACTCTTTTAATAGGAGACTTTACGAATTCTTCATAACAATAAACAAAAACTAAAAAAAAAAAAAAAAATATACTATTCTAAGAAAATTTTGTATACTCGACCGATTTTTTTCTATGGCAGCTATATGATATAGTCATCCGATTTTATTCAAACTTTATCAGTTAATGCAGAGCGTATTTCTATATCGATATGGTAAATTTGGTTGTGATATATTGAAAATCAAAAATGTTTTGCATAGAAAAACTAATTTTTCACACAATTGTTCCAATGATATAGTGATGATATAGTGATCCGATTTTGATCAAATTTAATCAGACTGTACAGGTTATAACTCTACATCGATGGGACAAATTTGATTTTGTTAACTTGAAAAATAAAAATGTTTTTCATACAAGCACTTTTCGATCGATTATTCCTATGGCAGTTATAAGATATAGTGTTTCGATTTTGATGTAACTTGGTCTTGATTATTGGTTATATCATATTACTACTTCCATGTGCCAAGTTTGATTTTGATATCTTGAAAAACAATTTTTTGGACCGATTATTTCTATGGCAGCTATATGATATAGTGATATAGTGCAGTAAAAAATAGTATATGTGTCAAATTTCGCATTCCCCCAAAAATATTATTTTTCATCCTTACTTTTACATTTTTAGGGAAATTCTCCGAAAATTATTGCCCCATTTAATTTTCATTAATCCAATCATAAAAAAAATGCCTTAGCTCGAATTATGTTAAAAAATATTTATACTACATTTAAAACTTTGTCCTGTTATGTATTTTTTGCATATTATAATCGTTTTAACGTATGAATACTCACAAATTGTAATATTATTATAATCTGTTTTTTTTTTTTTTGTAAAAAGTTTCAGTCTCTAATAAAAATCAGAATTCAAAACATTAAAGAACATCATAGATCCGTCAATTATGCATATATAGTGTAAATATCGGTATCGACGGCGAATATATAACCGATATTTATATTTGGTCCGATATTTATATTTATGTCGACGGTGAATATATAACCGATATTTATATTTATATTCGAGCCGATATTTATATTTATATTCGCCGTCGATATATAACCGATATTTACAGGATATATATATTTATTTTTTTGTTCTATAGGTACTTCCATAAACCAAATCAACTTTCGATCGACACGAATATTGACAGAATTAAATCAGTAAGATTTAATCGTAAATCGGAATACAATGATTTTTGTACGAAATGTTAATTTTGCTTGTTTGAAAATCGTTTTTTTTCAATATTCAAATCGTTTTAAGATTGTGTTTTTGGGAGGAGATAATTGCAATTATGTTCCTCAACTAAAAAAAAATTATAATAAAAAATATCTAGATTAATTCAACCCTATATTTGCGTAAAATTTCATTTTAATCCAAGTACAAAACTAACAGTTATTATGACCTTTATTTTAATAATTTATATTTATAGGCAAACCATAATTAAAATCTTTTTTTTAAATATTTCTTTTTAAATAACTTACCCTTGATTTATTGATATCTAATCGATTATTTTCTTTTTTTATCAGAGCGCTCATCCAACACATTCGCTTCTGAGACTGGCGCACTGTGGCTGCCCTTTCAGACTGCAGCTGGCACAGTAACAACACTTTACAAAGGTTTGTCAAAAAAAAAAATCAAGAAATATAAAAGAAGAAATTAATTTCTTAAAAGTACATAATAATATTGTTAGGTTATTGTATATTGTTTATAATATTTGCAAGGCAAATTGCGTCTAAAATTTATATGTAAATTTGACGCAATTTCGATTAGCTTGTGTTCAGAATTTAGCTAGAATTGCATCGACAAATAAGCTAAAAATTGCTTAGTCAATAATTTATAGCTAATTCCTAAGAATATCTGTAAATATACTATGTAAAAATACTTATTAAACTATTTTAAAATTAAAGTCAATTTTTATTCATTTTTGCAAGTAAAGTAGATTGCCTTAATAATTTTTTGGAATATCTGAAACCCTTCAATAATATTTAATGCAGTTTTGACAGCATTTTGGTATAAAATAATAAGCATTAAAAATACATATGTTTGTAATTTAGACGTACGATTGTCACGTAACGCCACTCTGAAAATGACCATATTTAATCGAAAATGCTTCAAATGTTCCAAATGCTTTTTTGCTTAGTTTATTTATATTAAAAAAATCAAAAAAAAAAATTCCCTTCTCTTAAAGTCTTTTTACACGAGGCAGCATTTTCGAGAAATTCTAAAAAAATTCTGTCTAAATGCGACTTTTTTTTTAGCTGTTTTTTTTTGTTTTTGTAGATCATGTCAAAATCGATTTTATCGATGATTGCAAATTGCAACTCGATAGTAAAATATTTTTAGGTCTGGTAGCCTTTAAATAAGTCTAATAGCCTTGAAATTTTGCTATTAAATTTTGAATAACACACAGTTTGTGGAGTGCGAACAAATATGGTTTAAAATTCTTCCATCATATTGACCGCTTCCCTCTTTCTTGTAAAATTGCATTTAAATTATTAACAAAGTTCAATATTATTAGCATTTTATTATCCATTTTATTTTATATTGCTTAAATGCCAAACTCATTCAGCTGTCTATGCATACATATGTCAAATTCAAAACAAAAAACAGCTGATCAAATGCTGGAATGTGATAGTGTAAACAGACATTTTAACATTTGACATTTTCAACCCAAAATGCCAAATGAAATTCGTAGTGTAAAAAGGCTTCCAATTGTCATAACTTTGTTAAAACGAAACCAATATTCATTAAAAATATATTTTTGGTATTTTGTGTGCCTTTATATTTATTTGAGACAAAGATTTTTATTCAAATAATGCTCTTTTTTATAGAAATGCATTCCTTGAGAATAAGAATGTTACATTTTGTGTGTTCCAAATAATTTTTTTACTAAGTTTATTTATATTATAAAAATAGAGAAACAAATTTTTTCTCTTTACACACAGTCAAATGCACATTATTCTAAAGAAAATCAAATAAAAAATAATTAGCATAAGTTACAGTAAAAATAAAATTTAAAAGTAAACTTTTCTATAGCTTAAAAATTTTTTTAAAATATTTTTTGAGGCTGTAGAATATGAATTAGCATACAAAATATATATTTAAATAGAGAAGTAAAATAAAGAACATTTTCTTGATTTAGTAGAGTAAAATTAATCATACTAAATATTATTAGTATTAAATCAAATCAAGGTTTTCTGCCACAATTTTTCTTGTAATATTTTAAAACTTAAAAAAAATATTTCAGTTATCAGAAAATCCTAAACTCCTATATAAATTGCTAATATATATAGCTTTAATGAATGTAACATAATAATTGAAATAAAACACAAAATAAATAAACAAAAATTATTAATATTATTTATAAAATTGTAATTAATTTTATTATATTTTATTAGAATCATGTGATGGTCTCAAACGCACCAGCGACGCTGCCATACAATGCGGCTACCAAAGACGCACACGGGAATTGGCCGATTGGGCGCGCAGCAAAAAACGTCGCATGATACGGCGTGAAGATTTGTTAGCATATTTAGCCGGAAAACCGCTGCCAACTCAACCACATGCCAATCGTCGGTGAGTCCAGTTATATGAATATATATAAACTAATTAAAACAATTCAACTAAATTCATTTACATTTTATTAAACTTATTGTAGCTCGCCCAAGCCGGAGCATCATCATGGCAGTGGACATCATGGTGGCGCCGCCAATTGTGTTAATGGCTTTGCCAACAATGGACTGAGCATGATGCCACCAACAATAGCCGGCGGTGGCAATGCCGGTGCTGGTGGACAGCATTTGTTAAATGCCGTCAGCGATCAGGTGTCAACAGTGGGCGCCACAGGCGGCGCATTAACCACAGGCGGCATCATTGGCGATGATTTGCACACTTTCAAGGAGGCCTTAGTTTTGCGACCACGGTGTGTATACATTTATAAAAAAAAAAGGAAGTTGCTAAAGGAGCGTAGCGGGAATTGTTAAAAGCAAAATCTGAATTTGAATATACAATTTTGTGTAATTTTATTTCTAGCTTTATAGTCAAAATTATGTGAATCTTTGGTTAAGAGAGGATTTGTCGTAGTTAGAGTAGCTATTCCAGCGAATGCTTCTATTAGAAAAGTTGAAGTTCGTTTATAGAAGAAAATTAAGCTCATGTGAGATTAAAATCATGCGCAATTGAAAGAGCGTTTAAACTATTTGATTCTTTATAATATAAGTTTATGTAAAAGAAACATAAATTTCTAAATTTCTTCAGCATATACCTAACAATTTTTGTATTTGCCCTTTCAATCTACAATTGTATTAACTTGGAAAATATTCTTGAATCTTATCTGCAGCTAGCAGAGAAGAAGACATAAATTTGTAGGTAGGCATCTCTTCCAACCAGGAGATATGGTAAACCAGGAAATATAGTAACCTTTTAAAAATTCTGTCTTTCGTGCAGGAAATAGGATTGATAAGTGAGCTTTAAGCTCAGAAGGAGTTACAATAGATCTAATAGGTCGTGGTACAATAAACCCTCCCCTAATAATAATATATGAACCCGCTTACCATTTTTTATTTATCGTTCTTTATTTTACAATTAAAAAAAATCTTTTAAATTAAAAAAAAAAAACCTTATAAGTATGAATATGCTCGCAACCGAAAAATTTAAAATTTTTAAAGTTTTCTAAAATGATGAGGCAAAGAGCTTGGGTAGAATTATTGCAAATAATATCTATATATTATTATCTATATATTATATATTATATTTTATTATAATATCTATATATTTAAAGCTGTTAAATCTGACTGACTGACTGATGGCCAACTTACGAGCAGGCGAAATGGCAGAAACTAGAAACATGCAATTTTTACTGTAGCTTTCTATTATATCGTAGATTTGCACTCTGTAAAAATTTTATTAAAAATATGTCGGAAAGTGGGGGGAAAATGCATTTAAAAATTGTATAAAAATCTCAGCTGGAGCATATCAGGTGGCGCAGTAGGATACAATCATAGTAACATTCTAAAATATGATTAGTTTTTTTTTTTGTTTTTTTGGAGCGGAAGCGTAGCAAAGCACGCCGGGAGAGCTTGTATTTTATAATAATTAAAATCAATTGCTTTCACTGCCATTGAACTGCTTGAAATACAAATACTAAACTGCTTTATTTAAATGTGTGAAGAAAAGAATGTTCCTTAGTTGTTGTCTTCTAAATTACTTTTGTAGGACTGTCTACAAGGACAACATAGATAAAAACTTAATGTATAAACAGTTTTATAAGCTAATATTATTTTTCTATCACCTTTGTCTTTGACAATTTTAGCAGTGGCATATAATTTTGATAGGTCATAGCTTAAGAAGTTGAATAAATAGTTTATAATAATTTATTTTTATGATTTTAGTTGATATATTCTTTTTTTAAGAGCTGCCATATTTTTCGTTAATCAATAATTCTGTTGCTACGCTCTTTATATATATTTCAAAGCTTAACTCGTATAAACCAGAGATCGCAGATCTTATAATTTTTATACTTAATGAATTATTAATGTATTTGTTTTAATAAAATTGGTAATAACTCTTTTTTTTTCTTGAACAGAAAATCAAAACTACTAATTAAAAAAGTTGAATATAAAATAATTTTTCAATTTTTATTTCAAATGTTACATAATAAAAATTGATTTATCTCAACTGTTAAAAAAACATAGCTTGGTTCAGAACATATTCTAAATTTATTTTTAACATTGAAAATAAATATTGAAAGATAACTTTTAATTGCAATTTTTAAATATAAATTGAAATTTAATTATTGTTTTATAATTTTAATTTTTTTCAACGAAATTATAATGTAAATTTTTAGTAAATATTGGATAAAAAAAATGGTTTATCCGATTTTCAGGATTCTCCTACCTTAATTAGTAGTATATCTACTATTTTCCCTATCATCTAGAACAATTTTTTTCAGGCTTGATTTTTTTGAAGTCAACTTTTCTTTATATCACCAAAGTTCCTGTAGGTGTTTTGAACTAAAATAATAGAATTCGAATATTTCAGAAATTAGAATTAATTAAAAACAAAATGGTCTACAGTATTTCAAAAAAAAAACGAAAAATTATTTTCAAAATTCATAAATTTATTAGACTATTAAAGGCAACAAAAATTCATAGGCTCATTAGAAATTTATGCATTTAACAAAATAAATATTAAAGACAACAAACGATACTTCGAAATAATAATTATTTAAATCAAAACTGTGCAGTATTTTGTTGTTTATTTTTGCATTTATTTATATATATATATTAACTTTAATTTTTCTATTTATTTTTTTTTTAGTGGACCGGAACTATTTGCATTTGTTGCCAACGAAATAGCGCGTCATTGCAAGCGTCCTGGCAGTCCCATCGATGATAAAATGGATATATGCCATTATAGCAGTAAACGTCAGCGCTTTATGTAAATCCCTGTGGCCAAGCAAGGATGTACACACACACACACACACACAGACACAACAACACACACACAACACATATGAAACGCTCAAGGCAGCCACAAAAACAATGCACAGGATATATATATATAGAGAGAGAGAGAGATAGAGGGAGCTGTTGGATTTGATTTATATATATAATTGTTATAACTGTGCTTTGGCTGAATCATATGCAACACATCGACACACACACACACACGTACACACACACAAATGCACACTAAACAGCATAAGTTATAAATAATTAGTTTAGTTATTTAAGTTTGTTGTTTAGGCTAACGAAGAGTCAAAGAACAGAGGGCGTATATATATATATATATAGGGTGGTCTATAAGCAACAAATAGCTACAGCAACACACACTTTATACAATTACACACACATACGTTGTTTTGTTTATAACAGTTTTCTGGTTTTTTTTTCTTTTTGTTTTTGCCTTAAAACTGTTATACAACGTACAAGTCCCAATTAAACAAGAAATCAATTCGGCATATATATATAAAAAATAAATATATATATATATATATATATTGATATAATTGTAATATATTTAAAGAATAGAGCCAAATGATTTTATGTACATAATTGTATAAGGTAGAAAAAAACAAAGAAAATTTTGCAAAACTAAAAAAAAACAAATTTCAAAATTTTTAACGCATGTGTTGCATGTTGCCAGCCACCAAAAAACACACACACACACACACACACAAAACTTAACAAAAAAAAAACAAAAACAAAAAACTTAACATAAATACCTTATTAGCTGTTTATATATATAAATTATGTATATCATACAAAATAATGGTTAATTATGTTCAAAAAAAAAAACAAAAACAACATCATCAAGCTTCCTATATAACAAAAACAACACTCCCCTCTCTCCAGTCCCCCCACCACCACCAAACACAATAAACTAAAAAGAAAAATTGTAATAAAACAAAAACTAAATTTTAAATTGTAATAAAATACAACTTAACAAAAATATGAAAAGAAAAAAATTCTTTTGTAGCTAGAGAGAGAGAGAGAGCGAGAAGAGCCACCCCAGGTATAAAATAATAAATAAATATAAATAAATACATTTCTATTTATTCACATAGAATCTATGTATATGATTAGCATACGTTGAGCTGAGGAGTGGGAGTAAAAAATAAAAAATAAAACATAAATAATAAAAACTAAATTACAATGTGTATTAAAGCAAAAAGTCCTATGAAAAAATATCGAGTTGTAATAAATTTAACAACTATGCTAAATTAACAATAAACAATTTAGAAAAACAAAATAAAAAAGAAAACCACAAAAGAGAAGCAATTAAAAAAGTGAGGAGAAAAGAAAATATTATAAAAACAAAAAAATAAGAGAAAACACTATAAGTTAAATAAAAACATGAAAAAATAATGATAAAGGCATTTTTAATATGGAATTTTTAAACTTTGACATGTAAGTACTTAATAGAATAATAATAATAATTATGAAAATTAATTAAAAATAATTTTTTAAATACAGCTCTGTTGCTGTATTATGAAATTTTTATAGAAATCTTTGGCTAATATGCAAAATCTTTTATTTATAATGGTAAGAGTATCTATTTCAGCGAATATTTCTATAAGATAAGTTCCGGTTTAAAAGTTTATATAATATTAAAATTAGGCAAAATTGAAGGAGCGTTTAAACTATTTCATTTTTTATACTATAATTTCTAAATTTTTTGTTTCATATTTTAAATTATATATTTTGTATATTTGCCCTATCAAACTACAATATACAAAATATACAAAAAAAATACTTTAATCTTTTATAAACTCGCTAACAATTTTTTCTTTGCTGTTTTATTTTTATTTTTTTTAAATATTTTAAAATATAAGTAAGAATATGTTCTCAACCGAAATTGTTTTAAAATTTTGTAAAGTTTTTTTTTAAATAATAATAAGACAAAGGTGTGTTGTGTTTATTTATTTTTTTGAAAGCCACAATTTTATTTAACTTATTTAAATTCCTTTTAAACTTAATTATGCTTTAACTGTTAAAATTTTTAAATTTTCTAAAATAATCTTGAAAAAAAGCAGAAATTTACAATGTCTAGAAAATTAGTATCTTTGCTGATATTTAAATAAATTGATTTAAATTTAATTATTTATTTTTATAAATATGTTTAATAATTGTCAGTTCAAAAAAAAAAACAGAAACCGCAACGCTTGTAAATTGCATTATAAATATTAATAATAATAGCTAACTAGACTTTTTTTTTATAGCTCATAAAACACTGATTAAATTTTGATTTTATTAACATACAAAAGAAATTAACTAACTTGACTTTTTTTATAATTGTTCATAAAATAATGATTAATTTTTTTATTTTATTAAAATACTCAAGAAATTGCTATTATTTTTTTTAAATAAAAGTCAAGGAGCAGAGAATAATTTTAAGGGATTAAAAAATTTTTTAAAATATAGTTTTTATTATTATCTAGTCTTCAGTCAAAACTGCTTTCAATTTGCATAGAATAAAGGAAAGATATATACTAATGTACTATATATATCTTTATTCAATTCGTCGCTTCAACTGTAAATATTATTTGAATATTTAACTATACTAGTACTTGACTATATTGAAACTCTAACTCTCTCTTGAGTCACTGAAAAGAATGAAACTGTTAATTTTAAAAAAATATAATACTATTTACATTTCTTTTATATTTTCATACAATTTTGAAACTAAGATACTTCAAGACACTCAATTTTAGCACTATAAAACATTTTTTTTTTAGTATGATTTGAAATAATTTAAGTTTATTTTGCAGGCTATATTATTTAAAAATCTTTTCCTGCTTTTTTTTAAATTTACTTAAATTTCCATGGTATATTTTAAAGTAATGATCGCCTCTCAAAATTTATTTAAAGCAATTAAACCATTTAATTCGTCTTCAATATTAACATCAACTTAAAAGAATACACAAATAAAGTAATTCAGAAAAAAAAACAATTTTTTACCTAAAATTCGTGTTTTTTTACCTAAATGACGTGACGTTACGCACTTTTAAAATTTTCTATAGAATTAAATATTTATTTTGTGACCCGAAAATTGATTATATTTACATTGTTGTTGTTAAACTTTATTTACATTTGAAATTTCACAAACTTGCGATCATCAGTGCAGATTTAATAATACGAAATGTTGTTTTCGATGTCGTGACGTTACATTAGAATATTTGTAAAAGCAAATTAAAATTTAATTGATATTTGTTTGTTCTATTTGTATTTTTATTTTTTTTTTTTTTGTAAACTATTGCTTTAACAAAGGTTTTTGTTAAAAAGAGGCATTACACAAAAAATGTTAATTTTACAGAAGTTCATTTTCAACTTTAATCAATGCAACTATAAAAAAAAGCTATGAATTCTTTATTTTTTTGATTTTATACAAAATCAATCTAGAGGCTCCAACAACTCCAAATTGATACGTTTCATGAATATCGGTTCAGTTTTGGCAAAATTATGGCAATTTTAAGATAATGAAATTTTCTCGATATAATGCATGTTACACTTCTGAAAAAAATTTTTTTTTTCAATTAGATTTTATAGAAAATCAATCTAGAGGCTAAAACAACTCCAAACATTTTCCTTTAATAATAAAAGTAAATAAATAAATTATTAAATGATAACACTAGTTTACAAATTTTTTTTTATCGAGGGATATACTTACTTTACTATACTTTTTTTGATGTATTTTTGGGCGCTGATTTCAAAAATGCAAACCATTTATTTTTTCAAAGAATGGTTTTCGAGAAAACCGCGAATAGCTAGTTTTTGGGCAGTCTTTCGAGTTATTTGTTCATATCAACATCAGATCTTATTTGATTTTAAATAATGTTACTCAATCCAATAGATAATTGTATCCCCTTTCTAACGGTATGCCGTTTATGCCGATTGAATAAGAATCAAAAAATCTACATACTTTCAAAGTTGAAAAATGTGAACTTTTTTTCCATTTTTAAAAAATTGCTGAATTTAAATTGGTCTTTTAAAAATTTAAAAAATTCGTTTAAATACTTTTTGAGATTTATTATGTTAGATAATTCTTTTACGAATATTTTAAGTATACATTTGTCCAAATCGGACAATAAATGTGATAGTTATTCAGCAATAAGTAAAAATACCCAAGACAAAATTCACCTTGTTCATCACAAAAATGAATTGTGTAACATTATTTAAGATCAAATAAGATCTGATGTTGATATGAACAAATAAGTCGAAAGACTGCCAAAAAACTAGCTATTCGCGGTTTTCTCGAAAACCATTCTTTGAAAAAATAAATGGCTTGCATTTTTGAAATCAGCGCTCAAAAATACATAAAAAAAAGTATGAGAGCCCAGCTCCCTCGATCAAAAAAAAAATTTGTGAGCTAGTGTAATTGAAAAATTTTTCATTTTTTTGGTCACCTTTTAGCGAAAATTCCCATAGTCAAGTCAACTTAACTTTAATAAAAAAAAAAAACGGTTCTGATTTAAGATAATGCAATAAATATGAAAATTTAAAAGTAATTACTGCAGCTGAGAGCGAAAAATATCTACTTTAGCTTTTTCTATTATAATTAAAGTTATATATTAATCTGAAACTCAACAACTCATCTAAACTTTAGAAGAATATTTACAACTCAGATTATTATAATTTTTATTGAATTTCAAGATGCTTCACCCCAAACCCGAAAATAAATCTATTTATTTGCTATACTACTTTGTTATTTCAAATAAAACTCATTTCGAATTGTACATTGAAATTCATTGCTATTTTTATTTTCATATTCATTTTTATATTAGTTTTTGTTTATTGTTGTTGTATATTTATATATATATATTTATATTTATGTATACATATATATTATTTTTATTTTTAATCTTTTTTTTGTTTTTGTATAACTGCACAGCTGGCAATTAAAATTACATACAATTAATAATGTTGGGAGAACAAAATCAAATTCAATAATTATGAAAACTGCAATTAACAGAAAAAAAAAATGCATTCAAGCAGTCGCAGTGTGTAGATCATTTAATTTGTTTGTGTGATAAATAATAGTGAATGTGCCAGTTGCAGCTATAATATACATATAGTAGTATTAGTGAACAAAAATGATTTTTAAATCGCAACTATATTTATCAACAGCAACAAAAATATGAGCAACAGCAAATGCTGCGCAACAAAAACACAGTTTTAGAGTTTGTTTTGTTTTTTTTTTTAATTTATGTTTCATTTTTGCATTTTTGCAACAACAAAAATTGCAACAAATGAAATAAGTACAAACAAAGAATTTCGTTTTTGTTTTTTTTATTATAATATTTAGCTGCTTCTAGTATAAGTACGAAACAAATTTCGATTTTGTTGCAATTTTTGGCAAAAATGAACAATTTTCCATATTTTTTTCTTCTTTTCTTCTATATATATATTTTTTTATATATAATTCATTTGATTTACTTAGTTGCTATGCGTGTGTGTGTGTGTAGATGTAGAGGCAAACAGAAAGAATAAAAATAAATGTATTAATCGATTATCGATTAATCAATAGCGATAGTTTTCGTTTTGTTTTTTAACTAATTACAATGCCTTGCCCTATAAACGGAATGTTGTTGTTTTTTTTTCTCTCTTCCTTTCTCTACAATTTGCCAACATTTTTTTTTTTTTTTATTAGAACAGAACTGTTTTTCAAATTATAAACCATAAATAATTTGATATAAACAAATACTATAATTTGATATGGAAATTTATAATTTTCAAAACAGTTCTGTATATTTATTTATAATATACATATATGTATATATATATAAGTAGTACTTAATATGCCAAAAGATACATAATTAATGCACAAATTTAAATTTAAAAAAAAATATCTCTAACGTTAAAGGACATGCGTGTTTAAATATATAAATGGTGTGTGTGTGTGTGTGTATATAATTCCAGTGTTGGTCGTTTCTCCTTCCGAATTTTTCAACTGTTTGTCCAAAAAAAAAAAAAATTGCTTTTCTTTTTGTTTTATGGGATTTCCAAAAAAAAGACGAACAAAAAAAAAAGAAAAAACCACATTTAAGAGCCTTAAGACATAAAAAGTGCGTGACGTTTGCTGCCCGGGCGTGTAGACAGCCTTTAAAACTGCACCCAATTGGCATTCGCCGAATTCTGTTGTCCTTGATTGCCGCTGCAAATGTTACGAGTAGAGAAAGTTGATTATAGATTTTCGATATTTAATTGCAAATTGCAATAAATAAAAAAACTCACCCGGCGGATGCATAATCGGTCCACTCAGTGCCAGCACCGCCGCCGCTAGTCCTGTGTGCTGGCGAGGCGCCAGGACTTTGTCGTAGCGTCGCTGTTGCCGCTGCGGCCGGCGGTGGTGCTATTTTGCCCAAGCCACCAGGCGGCGGTGGTAAAACACCGCCGGTGCCTTTACCCTTACCAGTGCGCGAGGTACCCTCGGAGCCATCCTTTTTCTGCAAAAGAATTTCAAGGAAATGAAATGAAATTAATTAAAACTGGCGATTATATATATTTATTTTTAATAAGCTTAGCTTAAATTCTTTCAAAAACAAAAACAAAAAATCCTGAACAATTTATTTTAATCACAATTATTCACAATTTTAGCATTTAACTAATTATAAAAATGATTTAATTTAAAACATTGAAAGTAGAAAAATCAAATTTAACTATGCTAACTATTAAATATTCTATTCGGCATTTGGAAAAAAATGGGAAAATTTTAAAATAATTAATTTCTTACGATTTTTAAATAGTTTTCGAATGACTATATAATTGGTATAAAATCACAAGATATTTCGACTTTGTTATTCTATGATAATAACTAAAAATTACACAGTGGAAATTTGGGTAATGTGTTTCCAAATATAAGCAGTCTGGAAGGTATATTTTTCATAGGATTTATGAAGTTATAACGCTTTCTGCATGACAAAACGATAAATAGTTGCATGAAAATGGTAAGACATGTCTCTAGAAGGCAAAGCTGTATGATATCATACAGTTTTCCCTGCTATTTTCACCAATTTAGCATGAGTTGGGTTCGAAAAATATTATAAGTAATAAACAATTTAGAAACGAAAACAAAAAATTACAAGGAAAGAGAAAATTCCAAATTGACAGAAAATATAGAAATATTTTAGAGCACAAAAATAAAAATTAATAACAATTATTTTTGAGTTCTCTTTCATATTACTCAAAAAATAATGCTTATTTTATTTAAAACTCACAAAAGGTTATACAATCGATCCACACAAATTAGAATCACTTTCTGAAATATTCTAATTTCTAGACGATTTATTTGTGAATAAAAAAAAAATTTGTGTAAATTTACTTCAAAAAGCTACAATAAAACTTCTTTATTAGTTAATTCTATTATTAAAAACAACAAAACTAAAGGGAACTATCATTAATTAACATTAAAAATAAACGAAAATGTAGATTTTCTATGCTTAAAAACAAAAAACAAATTCAAGTATTTTCAATTGCAATTTTAGAACGTGTAATGTATTGCAAATCTTAATGCTAATTTCTGAAAGTTCTAATTACTAATTGCGATTTTAATTAACCACAATTTATTTGAAAAAAAAACTCAAAAATAATCGTTGACGTTAATCTATATGGTGCCTGATTAAAGCCCTTTAATCTACTGATCTATAAATAATCCCAAAAATTCCATTTTGCCTGATTTCGGCTGCTCAATAAATAAATAATAATAATATAACAAATAATTCAAAAAACTATATTTTGCAACAAAAATTGTAAAATTTCAAATCAAGAAATTTGGGACTATACTTAAGCACGGGATAGCGACATAAACTCGCCGCCACAATCTCGCCAAGTACAAGCGACATAAACTCGCCGCCACAATCTCGCCAAGTACATTGTGTCGACGAGTTTATGTCGCTTTTTCTTAGGCAAGTTTATCACCTTGTAAAACGACATAAGTTCGCGCGAGTTTATGACGCTATGCCTTGAACACATTTGCTTTTATTTTTTTTTTTGACACTTACCGTAATGCGCATATTAATTTTAATAGTTTCACCCTCCTTGAAACCCAAATCCAATTCCTGTTTAGGTTCAGTTTTCTCCTTTTCAATTTGCTCCTGATTTTTAACCCACTTGAAGTGATCCTGTAACGCCACATTCAAATCAAACGAATCGGAACGATCGCCAAAACCAAGGCCCAAAAATGCCGATCTGCCATTATCATCCTGGACGCGTATAACAAAATATCGTGAGCTATCTGAGACGGACTCAATGGCCACGCCGGGATATGTATCGATGGGACAATTGGCAAATAGGGCGCCGCTCGTCTTATCCTCCAGCTTTAGAATGCATGCGGTACCCTTGGCCACCAGACGCATGCGTCCAGTCCAGGTGGGCTCTTTAAGGTTCCAATCCGCAGCTCTGTAAATTTATGAAAAGATTCAGTTTTAATAATTTTGTTTTAAGAAATTTAAAGTGTTTTAGTTACACAAATGGAATATTTTATAATGAAGGAAAAACATATTTAAATCTGCTTTTCTTTTTTTATTATTTAAAGAATTTTCTGCCCCATTTTCCCATTTGTAAACTACATTAATTTTTATATCGCGAAAACTCTGTAAAATAATATTGGGAGATTTAATAAAAGATTGCATTAATAAGCAAATAAATCTGAATTAAAATATTCACAAAAAAATACAGATAAAATTCCAAAATTTTAACGCTCAAAGCCTCTCTCTTTTTAATGTTGCAATTCTAACAATGAAAATTGAAAATAAAAATGTTAGAAAAACAGTTTTAAACTGTAATTTTTATTCCGATACAATTATATATATATATTCTTTTTTTAATTTCAAAATTAAATATAAAAAAAATATTTTTTTTAAGTCTTTAAATTTATAAATGTCACAAATCTTCAGTTGCAAGTTAAAAATGTCGCTTAAAGCGACATAATCTCGCCGACACAATATCATATCGCCCCTTAACAATTGACATAATATCGCGCGAGGTTATGTCGCTTAACCCCATAAGCTCGCCAGTTGGAATACGACATAATATCGACGACACAATATCATGTCGCCTTTTAACAAGTGACAAGTGGCACTTAGAACGACATAAGCTCGTTAAAGTTATAAACGCAGAGCGACATAATCTCGCCGACGCAATACCATACTGCCGTTTAACAAGTCACAAAATATAACGCGAGTTTATGTCGCTTAAACCAACATACGATCGCTAAAGTTAAAAACGCATAGCGACATAAAATCGCCGACACAATATAATATTGCCCTATAACAAGCGACAAAATATCGCGCTAGTTTATGTCGCTTAAAACGACATAAGCACGCTAGTGGAAAGGCGACATAATATCGCCGCCGACGAGTATTCGTCGCTATGAAATCACGTTTGAAACGACATAATATCGCCGGTAAAAAAAAACGCCATAAACTCGCCGAAACAATGTATTCAGCGAGATTATGTCGTTAACAATGCCGAAACAATGTATTCAGCGAGATTATGTCGTTATACTATAAAAAACCGACACAATGTATTGAGCGAGAATTTGTCGTTATGCTATAAAAAAACGATTGAAAATAATATTAGTTCATTAAAATTTTTAACATTTCTTTGTTGTTTATATTTTCCTCATCAAGACAGACAAAAATAACAAAATATTTATAAAAATTGTAAACTTTGTATCAATGAAAAACGAGATTGTACTTGAAAAACAAATAATTGAAAAAAAAAACAAATATTATGAAATATTATACTACTGACACTTGGAATGCTCTGTAGTACATTGTTTATTTATAGAGTATTTATAGAGTATCGCCTTACTGCCAACCAAGCGGCAATTTGACGATTTGGCGATTGCCTTAATCTTTCCCACGCTCAAGAATCTCTCGAATTTCGATAGATGATAAGGAAACGATAAATAACTTTTTTTTTTGCATTCATATTTTTTTTGCGTTAAAAGTGTTTGTGTGTGTGTATGTATGCGTATTTGCTTATTTTTGTGTATATTGTTTTTTTTTTTTTTTGGATTTTGATTTTGTTTTTAGCTTTGCGGGGCGCTTTAAAGCGAAAACAAAGAAAGTCAACAAAAAGTTGCAACAAAAACAATTGCACTTATACAAAAGCTTTGGCTACACACACACATATATATAAATATATATATGTATGTATATTGTTCATACAATACACACACATAAGTACGTGCAATACACTCGCAATGTGAAATGTACAGCAATTAAGAGAAACTGCAAAAAGGGAACGCTTCAAAAAAAAAAGAAATAGAAAAAAAAACGAACACAACAACAACTGCAACTGAAACAACAACAAAAAATCAATTGCAATTGAACTTCAAAACTGGCAGCAATCACAACAACAACAATAACAATAACATTCATGTATTTTTTAACCTTGGCTGCGGCTATTTGCCACATACTTGCGTCTGTTTTCCGTGTCTTGCGCATTTTTAACATAATTTATGCATTTCTCACGTTCGCACACACACACACACACACACACTACACACTACATATGTAGCGCTGTAATGTGGGGGCGTCTCTGCATGAAATCACACGAAACTTTCAATTGCACCACACAAAAAACAGCAGCAACAAAAAACAGCAGCTTGACAAATATATTTTTTTTTTTTTATTATTTTGACCACAAATTGTCAGAGAATTGTTTGTTAAAACTCACCTATATCCTCTATTGCTGGCGCGCGGCGGTATTTTGTATATAAATACCTCGGGCTTAACAATCAGCACACTTTCGTATTCCATGTTATTTTAATTTATATCTATTTGTTTATTATATTGCCTATGAATTCCGTTTATAACTTTAAGCTTACAACTACATATACTGCGGAGCTGTAAGACAATCGATGCAAATATATCGATGATGTGGCCAATCGCATGGCCACCACAATAATTTGTATCGATAATTGCATTGCCACGTACCTTTTACATGCCATCTGGCAATATTGGCAAATATCGTTATAGATATTTAAAATAAACAAATTATCGATTTGTTACAGAATAATAGCACTTAATAGCAACAATTTCTATGTGTTTCTTATACACTTATAAATAAAGAATATAATATAAACGATTAGATAAAATAAATTGTCTTTTTTTTTACTTAATAAAATTTTGTCTAAAATATCGATAGCTGTCTATCAAAATGTCAACATCGTTATGTCGAGATACTAATTTAAGCATTCCTAGCTTGCACGTTGTTTTGCTCAGTTGAGCAAAATTTTAGTTTTATTTTAAGCAAGATAGCTGAAATAAATAAAAATGCCAGCTTTACAAATAACAAGCGACAGTGATATGGATGCCATATTGGAGGATTTCGAGAAACGTCAGTCGACGAAATCGCGTCGTGACAGCACTGGATGCAAATATAATTGCAGCATTGAAGGTTGTAATGCCAGTTTCAAGCGTCTGGATCATTTGGATCGCCATGAGTATCATCATACAGGCATTGTAAGTAGAATATCAAAGATATTTTGTAGCCCGAATGCAGTTCTGCAGACTAGCCCATGCTTAGCTACGTTACTAGACCAGCCGGTGTAGTGTTGTCCCATAGTCAATACCAGCCGGTGTAGTGCAGTCCCATAGTTAATACCAGCCGGTGCAGTCCTGTCCCATAGTCAATACCAGCCGGTGTAGTGCTGTCTCATAGTCGAAAACAGTGCTCAATGAATTTATATCCTTGTTAAATCCATAAAGTAAAGAATATACAGAAATATTTATTTGATTTGATTGACAAGTCTATATAGATATAGGACCAATATTAAGTCACTATATTATAAAGGCCTTTTTTTATTTTTAGACATATTAAAATCAAACTTGACTATTTAAAGTTTTATTATTTTATAGCTAATCTGATTGTATTTGATTAATATGGAACGACTATATTATATAGCTTTGAATGATCGATCAAAAATTCTTTTTAGAAGATAGCCGTATCTTTTTTGCTTACATTTCTTGCTTTTGTTCGGCAATGAGGTTATTAGCAGCGGCACAGCAGTGCACCAGCCTTGGCTAGCCCATGGTTAGACCATGAGAGCTAGGCAGTGTATTTTTTTGCAATATTACATAGGTTTTGATTATATTAGCAGCTCTGATAGCTTTAAACTGAGCTATTAATTGAATTTCTACAAATCAACAATATTCACTTATATATATTTCTTTTAATAGAAGAAGCATGCCTGCACCCACGAGGGCTGTGACAAGAGTTACACAATTGTCACACATTTAAAGCGTCACTTGCGTAGCACTCATGAGCGTCCGGCTCCGCCGCAGAAAACAATCAAATGCAGCGTTGAGGAGTGCAAAAAGATGTTCACATCCACATCGAATATGCACCGGCATGTGCGTGAGGCACACGAAGCGCCGCGTGAATATGAATGCAAAACATGCAATGCCAAATTTCGGCAAAAGATGAAGCTACGTCGCCATGAGATACAACAGCATACACAGGCATATCCGTATCGTTGCGAGAAGTGTGCACGCGGCTTTTATCAACAGTGGCAACAGGAGAGTCATCAGACCAGTTGCAAGATATATGTTTGCACCAAATGCGATAATATGAAATTTGATAAATGGACACTGTATACTAAACATTGCCGTGAGACACACGGACGTAATCGTCATAAGTGTGAGCATTGCGAAAGTAGCTATGATAAGCCCAGTGATCTGAGCAAGCATGTGGCAGCGAAGCATGCAACAACCAATGAAGGAGGCAACTTTGTATGCAGCGTGGCCAATTGCAAGCGCAGCTATTCCTATGAGAAGAATTTACGTCAACATGTCCTCACCGTACACACGGGCAAGCGTTTTGAATGCCTTGCCGTTGGCTGTCGACTCAGTTTTAGCAGCGCTCAGAATTTGACCAAACATTTGCTGCGCGTTCATCCATTCCTCAAGAGGTTGCCCTTGAAGAAGAAAGTCATTTTAGAGCCAGCTAAGAGGGTAACACGCAAGCGGCGTCAGGATGCGGGTAAACCAGCAAAATCACATTTGTCCAAGCTAGCTTGCCTGGTGCTAGACAAGGATGTGGATAAGGAGGTGCGTCTACGCTTGCCTCTGGCCCTTACAAGCGTCGCCAAGGACTTGCTGAAGGAGCAAGAATCACAGGCAATGGATGACTTCACTTTAAATGATGAGATTAAGAACAGACAAAAAATAGAAAAGAAAAAGACAAAGGCTAAGAAAATAGGAGAAGTGAAAGAACAGACAAACGGAAAGGAAAAAGAACAGGCAAACGAAAAGGAAAAAGAACAAGCAAACGAAGAGATGAATTGAAAAAAGAACATTAAATAAAATAAATAGCAAAGTAAACACTAACACAATAAGGAAGCTATTGTAGCATAACATTTAATTTAATGCCCCATGGGCAGATGTAAATATAGTTAAACAAATACAAAAAAAAAAAAAAATACATAAATTAACATTTTAAATAAAAATAATGCCTAGTTAAATTTAAATACAGTTTTTAAGAACTTGTCACAAAACACAACAGAATAAAAATAGAAAAACAAATTCGTAACACAAAATTCTCCGTACATTCTACTAAAGAACCATGGGCACTAAAAACTTAAGAAATATATATACAGTTTAGCATAGAAACATAGCATAATATATTGCAGTGAGTATTCTAATTTTTAAAATATTTAATTATACAAAAAAAACATTATAGCAAACGCTTATATATTTCCAAAAAATGTATCATGCTCAGGTCAATGATTACACAGTTTTTAAACTAGATTGAGGACACTTCCGGCTGGCACGAATCCATATAAAACATGTATATATGTATATATTTATAAATATATTATAAGTCTAGCTGCCACAATATAATATTTATAATAAATTATCTTGATATATAACAAAAAATTCGAAATATGTACAAATAAAAATATGTTTATATTAATGCATATACATAGATGTTATTTATTTATAATTAGCAAATATAAATAACAATATATTGCAAAATTTAACTGTTCTTTCCTTGATTAAATATAATCTGTATTTTATTTTTAAAAAAATATTAATTTGCTTATTTAGCTCTTATAATCTATGAGATCCAAGTATCTATAGCGTGACTGACTGACCGATTGGCCACTCACCGCCAGGTCAAACGATAGAAACTAGAAACTTGAAATTTTTACTGTAGCTCACTATTATATCGTAGGCTGGCACTCTAAAAAAATTCTGTCAAAAATATATCGAGAAGTGGGTGGAAAATGCATTTTAAAATTATATGAAAATCTCAGCTGGAGCATTTCAGTTAGCGCAGTAGGCTACAATAATAGTGACATTGTAGAATATAATTAGTTTGTTTTTTTTTTCTTAATTTATTTTTTTGGGAACGGGAACGGGAAGTAGCAACGCACGCCGGGATGATATAGTATGATATATAGCTACAAAGTTATCTTATTTTGTATATATGTAACTAATATAAAAATCCAAAGGTTATTTAACTAAGTATATGAAATCCTCAATGAAATTGGAAAAATCCATATAGTTTATAATTTGGATTCCCTGCGGTTCGGTTTAGAGGTTATAGCTTCATAAAATTACAAATTTGTAAAAATTTCATTGCAAACGAGCTAAAGCTTTCTTGCTCCTAATAATATCTGATTAAAATAAGACAATATATATATATTTATATATATGCACAGTCCAAAAATTAAGAATTACATGAAATACGAATGTGAAAGGTATAATAAAGATATGCTTGTGAAAGAGCACGAATCTATTCTAAAAGAATTAATTTTTTTAATCTTATAAATATAATAGTTGTCCAAGACAAATATAAATTGCATAGAAAATCAGACATAGATCATAAAGTTATTTATTATTAGAAATTAATATAAAAAAGTAATATATAGTTTATTTTTAATAAATCATAATTGCTTTATAGGTTTTTTTGTAAAATTTTCCCCGCTCTGAAATGTTATATTGTAGTATTAATTCTAATTTATAAAATCTTAAGTTGTATTATTAAGTAGAAAAGTCCAAGTCGGCTGCACTCTTTATGGTCAATATATTATTACTCCACTTCTAAATCCAAATATAATATTTAAGTGAATAAAAATTAAATTGAATTGAAACCAGAACCCCTCCAAAAAAAAGTTGCATTTAAAATGTATTTTTCTTTTTATCTGAATTTATTTTAACAACGTTTTTGAAGATGACATCAAATGCGCTGCCTGTGTAACGAGGCACTAGAAATGGGTCGAGATATGTTAGATTCTACAACGAATTAATAATCTTTCGACTGCGCATTTGTTGCATCCAACTCTCGTATTGCTGCTGTGGTGTCTGTGGCTCGGGTAGATAATAATCCTTTGGAGGTTCACCCTCCTCTAGGCGCAAAAAGTAATGACAATGCTTATATTCGACACGTCCAAAGCGACCGCGTGCATGGCGACGCATGCCCTTAAAGACGCGTCCCTTGCCCACAAAGGATTCAGCTAAAATAAAATTTCAATATATTAAAAATCAGTTTTAAAGTGGTTTGTTTATTTTAACAAATTTACCAATCCACAAATTGCTTTTGTACTCCACATTGTGCCGCTCAACGGCCATTTGTTGTGCCTCCAATATCGTTTCCTTGACATCTGTGGCGCCTTTTTTCAGCACAAAATTGAGCTGTTTGAGTGCCTCATCAACGGACATGCCGCGCACAAAGGCTGCTATGTACCACATCTTGTCCGGACTATATTTTATGTTGCTGCGCATGTGGCATACATACTGCAAACCAAAATTTAAAACTTGTTTTAATTCAACTTTATTAAATTGTTATTTTTCTTGCCACTTACCGCCTTGCGTGGCTCCTCTTCTGCCTCCTGTGGCGCATGCACTGTTTTGTTATATTCCAACCATTTGCGTGGTCCATAGTTGTGTTTATTCCATTTGGCGCACAAGCCGCCGGAGCCTCCAGCGGCTGCAGTGTGCACGCCGCAGCAGTTTGTATTCTGCGTGATCGCTGGCAGCTTAAACGTGCCGGCGGCGATGGAAGCGGGTGCTAGCAGCGGCGTGTGCAGCGTTAACTGCGTCAATTGCCTTATCACTTTATGCATGGCGCTGCAGTTTTATTTAATAATTAAATGACAACGGTTTTATGGTTACAAAATTAAAATAAAAAAAACTCTGCAGGCACCATCAGTCGCGTAACCGTGCCAGCAACAGCTGTATGTCCACCTGGGCCGTATTTATATCGATGTATCGATAATTTAAATCAATCGATACATGTGCATGGTGGCCACTATATTTAAATAACTATATATATGGGTATTCCAGACAATGAATTCCAAATGGTTCGAACAGAAAAATAATATATATGAAGCTAATTTTTATGCGACTAGCATAATAAATGTATTTTAAATAGTCAATTTAGATGATTTGACTAATTATTAAAATAGAGCCTAAGTATAATTTAATCTTAAAAGCAAAATTTGTACTTATTTTCTTGTCTTTGTGCTGATCGTCCCAAGCATAGCATTTCAGAAATTAATTACAATATCTATAATATACAAATCTATCATATACGATATATCGATGGAAAATATTTTAGGAAAATTTGCTTCAATTTTCATAATTTTTAGTTCGTATCAAAATAATTAATATTAAACAATCGATAAAAATACGATAAGTAAAGTGAACTCCAGTGATGATTCAATTAAATTGAAAAAAAAACACGTTAAGTTGTTAGATTTATTTGAATGTACATAAATTGCCATTATTTGGCCTTGCGTTTGCTTTTAGTCGCTTTGACCGCAACTCGTTGCGGCTTTTGCTCGTATGGTGCTCTATAGGTGCCATGTAGTTTATCCAGCCAGCCCATAACGCCATAATTGTAATTGAATCTAAAAATAAGAACGATATTTAACAGATATTCGAATTTTTAGAGATTTTTCTAAACTCACTTGGCATGATGATAGTCATGGAAACGCACCGAACCCGCTGACCAGGGAAAACAGTAGCCTGTATGATCGCTCATTGAATTTAAAATGGCCAGTGTGACCATAAGCCAGGCGACAAAAATGTGTGTGCCCAATATGGACATAGACACACCCACGGGCAATAAATTAGAAACGACATGTTCGATGGGATGTGCATATAATGTAATTGCTGCAATTGGTGCCGTCCATTCATGATGCTTCTTATGCACATACTTATAGATGGCACTGTGATGTAGCAAACGATGTGCATAATAAAAGAGAATCTCTTCGAGAAACACAAATGCAACCAGATCGCGTATAATGCGTCCAAAACTGGGCAATTCACGTATATCATGGCTATTATAATGCTTTAACACTAATTCATAGAGAGACCACGTTGTCAATAGATTCACCACAGTTAAATTGAACATAACCACCTTAATGGCACGCCACAATTTATTCAAATCTACAGGCTCATTTTGACCCGGTTGTATTTTATATTTCCTCAAGAATTTCGGACGATTGGTAATATCCATGAGTGTAAAAATGCCAGCATATAGCCAATATATGCTAAAGATCACGACACACATCCCTAACACCCACAAACGCATCGGATCATCGCCAATCACATCGAGGACCCTCAACCAACGCTCCTGGCACATATCGCCGGCATTTTGCCAGCGTAGCGCAATGCTCGAAAGGATTGTGGTAGCTTCCATAGCTCAATCTCAACTAACAATTATAAAATACTTGAAATTTGTTTATGCGTACTGTATATGCGCTACAATTAAATGGGCATATTAGCTTGTAGTAACAACAATTGGTAAGATTAGATTGGCAGTAGAAGAAAATACACAAATATATAGAGAGAGTTCTTGTGTAGAATCTAATAATCCGTATTATAAAATGTATATACTTTGGAAATTCTAACTAATATAATCTTATCAATCTTTTCTATATATGAATAATCAAAAAATAATAATCATTAAATACATACAATTTCGAAATCTAAACTGCTTTATATATTTAACATTTTTTTTTTACAAATAATCACATATTATTATCACTTTAAAGATCTTTACTATTGTAGGGCTCTTTAAAAAAAAGGGCTTTAAAATTTTGTAAAGTGTAAAAATCTGTTTAATCAGAAATATTAATCAAAATAATCAGTTAATAATAAAAATTTAAATTGTTTTTACAAATAATCACATATTATTATCATTTTAAAGATCTTTACTATTGTACTATTGTAGGGCTCTTTAAAAAAAAAGGGCTTTAAAATTTTGTTGAGTATAAAAATCTGTTTAATCAGAAATATTAATCAAAATAATCAGCTTATAATAAAAATTTAAGTTAATCAATGTAAAGAAAATAATTCCGTATATCCCAAAATATGTAAATGTAACAAAAATTAAATTAAATTATAAATTGATTAAATTTTTTGTTCTTAAATAAAAATTTTTTGGATATTCGGATTATTTAAAAATTTAAAGTTTTATAATAACTTTTGTGTCAAGAAAAATTTAAACTTCTGTTTTTTTTTATTTTTAAATAGAAATTTAATTTTTTGAACAAATAAATTGAAATAATTGCTTTAAACATTGATAATTAATTGTGATCTTTGAATTGTTGTATGGACCCGTGTATGGTAGGTCTTCGGGCAACGTCCATTGCCTATTGTAGAATTGGTTATCATATTGTCGTAGTCTATAGAAGATTAACTATTGCTAGCTAAACAATATTAAAGTCATAGATTAGGTCTATTTTTGGTCAGCGGGGGGATACTATGCTTTACGCCCAAAGTTCAAATAGCACAAAATCATTTTTTTGTTTTTTTTAAATTTATTTTTTTTTTCTTTCTTATTTATTTTTGAAAGTTTACGTGCTTTATTTTTATTTTTTTTGTGTGTGAAGGAAACGTGTTTTCGTGTGACGATCATACATTATAAAAAAACATATGTCTGCATTATACATACATCAATTATCATACATAACAATTGTACATACATTATTGCTTACTATTAATTAGTTTGTGTGTGTGTGTTTTACTAACATTCATACAATTTGTTGTTGGTTTTTTATTATTATTATTTTTTGTATAATTTATTATTTAACATTTTGTCGCTTTTGAGTGTCTATAAAATCGTTTCTCGATCTTGATTATTATCACAATGAAGTATACACATATATATTTATATATATATATAGAAATGTTGGTAAAAAAAAATATATATATTTTACGAGACTAAGAAAAATATAGAGTATGCAAATATCTAAATGATTACCATATATAACATTGATTTTACCATCATATAAATATATATGGCAGCCATTTGGAGAGCGTCAGATATATATATATATATATATATAGAGAAAGAGAGAGAGACATTTGATGAAAGAGAGCGCCATGCTCTTAGCTGAGAGAATTAATTCACTTCATTGTGGAATCGGGAAAGGCATCACGAGGCGGCACAAAACTCAGCATCATAATGTGGCGTGCATACGATTTTGTGGCACGAAATAGCGAATCGGTGCCATGCAAACGATCCAGAACGCCCAGCACGCCAAAGCAGTTATTAAATCTAGAAAGTAATAAATCAAAAAATGTGATTAAAAATAAAGTAAATCAACAAATAATAGTTAAATGCAGCTAGGTTGCCCATAAAAATTCCTCAAAAAAGTTTAATAAAAAATATAATTCCATTTTGTTGAAATTTGATCAAACTTGGTATAATATTCGAAAATTATTAGATCTTTAAATGTTGGATTAAATTTAATCAAACAGTATACAGAATATAGTTTACAAGCTATATTTGCTTTGATTTTATTTTATTTTATATCGAAAAAAATTAATGTTTTTTTTTTTGTAAGTTTTTCCAATATTTTTTATACTTTTTTTTACTTCAGATTTATGTTTCTTTTATATAATACACATATATACAACAGATTCTACATCTAACACATACCCAGTCTCCAATTATTCCCTGTTCTCCTTAATACAAATGTTTAAAATTTATTAAATTAAATGTTTAATATTTAATATATAAAAAAAAATATAATTAAAAGACATTTTTCGACCGATTTTTCCTCTGACAGCTATTTAATATACTGATCAGATTTTGTTATAATTAACTTAACTTATAGATCGCAAAATAAAATTGCATATCTTCATCTTCTAGAAAACATAATTCAACACATTATTTGACTAATTGTTCCTATGGTATATGATATAATATATAATAGTTTTATTTAAAAAAAAAATCCAGCCACATTTTGTAAATAATAACGAAACTTGGAACTTTTATGCTTGATTTAGATAATATAAAATAAAAACAATAGTTTTTCATACAAAACTTTATTTTTAGATTTATTAATTTTTTTTGGGAATTATATATTATGTTAAAGTATACCGATTTAGCTGATTTTAACATATATAATGCCAGTGCCAAAAAAGAGTGTCTTTACCAAATTTCATAAACTGAGAGACTAGAAATAAAATGAGCTTAAGTTTGTTGTCCTGAACAAAAATATTTAATACTAGTTCTACCGGCGCGCGTTGCTACGCTTCAAAAAAATAGAAAAAAATTATATTCTATAAAGTCACTATGATTGTTTCAACGGTTATGATCCAGCTGAGATTTTTATACAATTTTCAAATGCATTTTACGCCCACTTCCCGATATATATTTGACAAAATTTTTCAGAGTGCCAGCCTACGATATAATAGAAAGCTACAGTAAAAATTTCTCATTTCTAGCTGCTACCGTTTGACCTAGCGGTAAGTCACCAATCAGTCAGTAATTCAGTCAGTAAATCAGGTTTATAATATTTCTGTTTTTTTTTCTCTTTAAAAAAAAAAAAAAATTCAATATCATAAAAAATTAATATAAATTTTAGAAACTTACTTCAAATGATGAAAATCGTGAGCCTCCGGACTGGGAAAGAAGGGCAAATGATAACCGGAATGTGCATTCAATGTGGATAATATGGCCAATGCGAACCATAACCAGGCGGTGGCCACATGACTACCCATCAGGAATACACCCAAAAATGGTGGCAATAGATTACTGAATATATGCTCAATGGGATGGCAATAGATTGCTGTCACCGATATTGGGGCGGTCCATTCATGATGTTGTTTATGTATAAACTTATAGATGTGCTTATGATGCAATAGACGATGTGAATAGTAGAAGCCCAGCTCCTCCATTAAAATGCATACGGTTAATTCAAAGCAAACCCAATGAAATGTTGGCAATTCTCGTATATTGCTCAAGCCGCGAATTGTCATCAATTTGTAGCTAAGAAATGCCAATGGTATTCCAACAAATATTTGATTACAGATCACACGCCAAATGACCTGCCAATTTGAAAAGTATAAATTAAAATTAAATAAATCAATTTCAATTTAATATGAACTCTCTCATTCTCTACCTTCAGCAGACGTCCAGCCTCGACGGGCTCATTGGTTCCAGGTTGTATTTTATATTTACGCAGACATGCTGGCCGATTCGTAAGATCCATAAATGTATAAATGCCACCAACAATCCAGTAAACAATCATTGTAAACATTGTGGTGCCAAAGACCCACAACATCATTGGATCATCACCTGAGAAAGCAATAAAAAAATAATTTGTTAGCATTTAAATTAAATTTATTTTATTTAATAATAAAAGTGCATTCTTTAAAATGTTTTATTTTTGCCCTGCTAAATTAAATTGAGTGCAAAATAAAATTCATTTTTATTATTATAAACTAACATTTTAGCTGTATTTTTTTCCTTTGAATTTAACTCATTTTTTTTAAAGTAATTTTCGTACTTTTTATATACCTATTTTAACATTTGTATAAGTTTAATTAAAATAATAAAAGTGCATTCTTTAAAAGGTTTTTTATTGTCCTGCTAAATTAAATTGTTTGCAAAATAAAATTCTTTTTAATTATTATAATCTAACATTTTATTTGTATTGTTTTCCTTTGAATTTAACTATTATTTTTTTAAAGTAATTTAAATTATTATAGACCAAAATTTTATCTGTATTTTTTTCCTTTGAATTTAACTCATTTTTTTTAAAGTAATTTTCGTACTTTTTATATACCTATTTTAACATTTGTATAAGTTTAATTAAAATAATAAAAGTGCATTTTTTAAAAGGTTTTTTTTTCCTGCTAAATTAAAAAAATTTTTCTAAAAGTTTATCTGTATTTTTTTCCTTTGAATTTAACTCATTTTTTTAAAGTAATTATCATTTTTTTTATATACCCATTTTAACGTTAAATTAAAATAATAAAAAAGCATTCTTTAAAAATACTGTTTTTTTTTTTGTTAAAATTAAATTGTTAAAAAAATAAAATTCATTTTTGTGAATATAATATAAAGTTTTAAATACAGAATTTACTCTTTCAAAATTAGTTCGGATTTTATTTTAAAGTAATTTTCGTATTTTTTATATTTTTTGTTTCACCATTTGTATAAATTTAATTATAATAATAAAAGCGCATTCTTTCAAGAGGATTTTATCTTTCTGGTATTTAAATTGTATAAAAAATAAAATCCATTTTTATCAATACATAAAATAGAAAATTTAATCTGTGTTTTTTTCTCAAATTTAATTCAGTTTTAGTAGTTTTTTAGTAGTTTTTGTATTTTTTATATACCTACTTTACCATTTGTATAAATCTTTGTTAATCAACTTGAATATAAGCTTTATAATAAGAAATAAAATTATTTATATGTTAAAAAAAATTTCTAAAATTCAAATATGTTTTTTTTATTTAAAAACTCAAAATTAATTGCATAGAAAAAAATTAGATTGATTTGCAGAATTCATCCGTCATATTCTAACGATAGACAGGGACTTTCTACAATTATTTAAAAACATATCTTAATATTTTATATGAAATGCTTTTAAATCAAAAGAAATTGCAACTTTTTGCCCTATATAAAGTCGATTTTCGACTTTTTTTCCGTTCAAATAAATAAATTTCTATGTGTTCAAGTATTTTTAGAATTTTACTTAAAAGAAAATAGAAAAAAGTTATTAAAAATTATTCAAATAAGATTTCGTTTTTTATCATTATATAGCTGTGATTACAATATAAAATACTTTAAACTTTATAGTATTTACTATTAAATTTTAGTGTGTGTCATAAAGTATTTTGAAATGTGCAATTATAGTTGATATACTAAGGAAAAATGCCTATCTATACTACGACTAAGTCTAACTAAGTAATTCACTGTCTATTCCATTATTTATGGGGATACATATAGACATCTGTTTGTATAATATATCTAAAGCTTTATTTAATCTATCGCGTAACTTACGCGATTTGAGCAATAATAATAAATAATATTTACTTAGCACTAACTGTATTTTAGTAGAGTTTCTTTCAGTATATTATAATATCAAAAACTTTGCTAAATTTAAACAAGTTAATTTAAACTTGTAGATAAACCAAATTCTAAAAATAAATTAAAAAACAACTTGCCAACAAAAGTGAAAATAAATTTATTTTAAAATAAAATTCTAATCAGCTTTAATTCTTTTCTAAGATAGCCCTAAGGTGAAGGTTACTTTGAGGTGTTTCCAGATATGATTATCGTTTTATAGTATAAGCTTAGGCTCAATTTTTGATAAAGATTTATATATATACATATATATATATAATATAGCTTATCACAGCGATTTACTAATTGTAATCTCATCTTTTGTCTGATATAGTACACACAGTAGCATATTAAAGTACATTTCAATTGTGTTGTAAATTATATGTTTATACGGAATGATTCAGCACTTGTTGCACAAAAAAAAAATATAAATAAAAAAATAAATAAAATGTGTAACTATATATGCATGTATATATATATATAACACGATGCAACACAAAAGTTGATGACAAATCTTTTTTTAGTTTTTTAAATAATGCACGCTGATAGCATATTGTATTTTCTGTTGACTATTTTGCTTTATTTATACATAATTTAAGCATGGCATTGCTGTTGACAAAATTAAGGTAATTGAACATAATAACAAGTGGTTTGATTTAATTTACAATTTCTATTTCTATTTCAGGATTATGGAACAGCCCAAGTGGGCGCGATTTACGATGAGCAGTCACTGATCAGTTGTGAGTTGGGCGCAGCTGGACAGTTGGACATATGTAAGTCTGCCGTAAATGTATGTTGTGCTGCAACCAAGCAGCAGGCGACTGCACGCGTCTTTTACGCTGCAGTGCAGGTGATGACCGTCTCAAGATGGGATTTCTGTGCCGTAGTTGAAGCCTTATCTTATTTAGCCTTATTTATTTATTTATTTATTTATTTATTTATTTATTTATTTATTTATTTATTTATTTATTTATTTATTTATTTATTTATTTATTTATTTATTTATTTATTTATTTATTTATTTATTTATTTATTTATTTATTTATTTATTTATTTATTTATTTATTTATTTATTTATTTATTTATTTATTTATTTATTATTTATTTATTTATTTATTTATTTATTTATTTATTTATTTATTTATTTATTTATTTATTTATTTATTTATTTATTTATTTATTTATTTATTTATTTATTTATTTATTTATTTATTTATTTATTTATTTATTTATTTATTTATTTATTTATTTATTTATTTATTTATTTATTTATTTATTTATTTATTTATTTATTTATTTATTTATTTATTTATTTATTTATTTATTTATTTATTTATTTATTTATTTATTTATTTATTTATTTATTTATTTATTTATTTATTTTTTTGGTTTAGTGCATCCTAAGCACAATAAGGGCTGGCCAACGACTGAAAGTCGAAGGTTACGCCTTTTCTTTATTTGTTTCATTACTTTTTACAATAGCAACATTTTACAAATATTTTTGGCGGTTACGTAGAACCTTTTCATATAATAGCAACAATGTTCACAGCTGAGAGTGTACTAGCAACATGTTGCTGAGAGCATAATAAAACATGGCTGCCTTGTGACAAGCTCAGCTGTGAAAGCGAATTGGAAAACAGCTGACATAATTTAAGCATGGCATTGCTGTTGACAAAATTAAGGTTATTGAACATAATAACAAGTGGTTTGATTTAATTTACAATTTCTATTTCTATTTCAGGATTATGGAACAGCCCAAGTGGGCGCGCTTTACGATGAGCAGTCACTGATCAGTTGTGAGTTGGGCGCAGCTGGACAGTTGGACATATGTAAGTCTGCCGTAAATGTATGTTGTGCTGCAACCAAGCAGCAGGCGACTGCACGCGTCTTTTACGCTGCAGTGCAGGTGATGACCGTCTCAAGATGGGATTTCTGTGCCGTAGTTGAAGCCTTATCTTATTTAGCCTTATTTATTTATTTATTTATTTATTTATTTATTTATTTATTTATTTATTTATTTATTTATTTATTTATTTATTTATTTATTTATTTATTTATTTATTTATTTATTTATTTATTTATTTATTTATTTATTTATTTATTTATTTATTTATTTATTTATTTATTTATTTATTTATTTATTTATTTATTTATTTATTTATTTATTTATTTATTTATTTATTTATTTATTTATTTATTTATTTATTTATTTATTTATTTATTTATTTATTTATTTATTTATTTATTTATTTATTTATTTATTTATTTATTTATTTATTTATTTATTTATTTATTTATTTATTTATTTATTTATTTATTTATTTATTTATTTATTTATTTATTTATTTATTTATTTATTTATTTATTTATTTATTTATTGGGCTGTTCCATAATCCTGAAATAGAAATAGAAATTGTAAATTAAATCAAACCACTTGTTATTATGTTCAATAACCTTAATTTTGTCAACAGCAATGCCATGCTTAAATTATGTCAGCTGTTTTCCAATTCGCTTTCACAGCTGAGCTTGTCACAATGCAGCCATTTATTTATTTATTTATTTATTTATTTATTTATTTATTTATTTATTTATTTATTTATTTATTTATTTATTTATTTATTTATTTATTTATTTATTTATTTATTTATTTATTTATTTATTTATTTATTTATTTATTTATTTATTTATTTATTTATTTATTTATTTATTTATTTATTTATTTATTTATTTATTTATTTATTTATTTATTTATTTATTTATTTATTTATTTATTTATTTATTTATTTATTTATTTATTTATTTATTTATTTATTTATTTATTTATTTATTTATTTATTTATTTATTTATTTATTTATTTATTTATTTATTTATTTATTTATTTATTTATTTATTTATTTATTTATTTATTTATTTATTTATTTATTTATTTATTTATTTATTTATTTATTTATTTATTTATTTATTTATTTATTTATTTATTTATTTATTTATTTATTTATTTATTTATTTATTTATTTATTTATTTATTTATTTATTTATTTATTTATGCTCTCAGTTATATTTATGTTAGTTTATTTATCTATTTACTTATTGCTATTATATTTATTTATTTACTTATTTATTTATTTTTTTGGTTTAGTGCATCCTAAGCACAATAAGGGCTGGCCAACGACTGAAAGTCGAAGGTTACGCCTTTTCTTTATTTGTTTCATTACTTTTTACAATAGCAACATTTTACAAATATTTTTGGCGGTTACGTAGAACCTTTTCATATAATAGCAACAATGTTCACAGCTGAGAGTGTACTAGCAACATGTTGCTGAGAGCATAATAAAACATGGCTGCATTGTGACAAGCTCAGCTGTGAAAGTCAATTAGATTATTAGATTTTGAAACAAGATTTAGATCACCCTGAGGTTGACAAAGAATAAACAATAATAAGATTAGTTTTATAAGAAAAAGTTTGGTTCTATGTCAATTAAATACTCTATGTAAAGCTATTCTATTTTGATTAAACTTGATAAAAAAAATAAAGAAAAAGTTTGTTTCTTTGTCAATTAAATATTATATGTAAAGCTATTCTATATCAAACTTGATCAAAATAAAAATAAAGAACGCTATTTTGTAGATATTTTCTAAAGATCTGCATATATTTACTTTCGAATTTTAATACTATATGTATTATAATTCGCTTGCAATAAAAGAGGGAGGATGAACCGATTTTTTTCTTGTTCTTATAAAAGCTATATTATACGATTTAAAAAAAATAAATAAATATTTTATAGAGCACATAATCAAACGTCGAACTGCTGAGTATGCTTAAAATATCTTAAAAAAAAAAAAAAAAAAAAAATTTAAATAAAACTAATTTTTGCACCGATTGTGCCTATTGCAGCTATGTAAAATAGAGATTTGAATTCCAAAAAATGTTGTTAAATTTTCTAGGGCACAAAAAAAAAAGTTCCTTTAATTTTTCAAAATTTTCAAACCGATTGTTCCTATATGTCAGCTATATATAATATAAAGATTTTAAATTCATAAAATTTTTGTTTAATTTTCTAGGGCATATTAAAATATTATATTAATAAGTTTGGCTAAAATATATGGAACAAAAAAAAAAGTTCCATTTTACAAATTTTCAAACCGATTGTTCCTATGACAGCTATATAATATAGTAATTAAATTTTTTTTTTAAAGCTTGTCGATTTGAATAGATTATAATTACAAACAAAAAAAAAGTTGTTAATATTTTTCAATTATTTAAAGCGATTGTTGCTATGTCAGCTATATAATATAGTAATTTAATATTTTTTTTTTAAATCTTGTCGATTTTTATAGATTATAATAAGACTTAGAACCTAATGTGTATGATTGAGATAGATTTTAAAAGAAATATTATTTATTTTTTTTTTTTTAAATTTTTTTGACTATGCGTTATATGATATAGTATGCCGATCTGGCATATTTGATATATATAGTGACTGCAACAAAATGAAGCAATTGAGCAAAGTTTAAGGATTTAACTGAGAGTCATGATTGTATTGATTTATAGAATACTAGCTCTCCAGGCGCGCGTTGCTACGCTCCAACTTCAAAAAAAAAAAAAAAAAAAAAAAAAAAAAAACATTCTAGATAATATTCGTTACATATTTATTGATAAATAAAAATTATAAATAATAAAATAATCTTCTATTAAGTAACATATAATTTATTTCATTAATTTCTAGTTAAATTCAAATTACCTAAGCGACAATTTGTTCGTCAAATATTTTCAATTGAAAAGTATTTTAGAATTTTTGTAGCATAGTGTAATCAAAGTGCTTTGCGCTACAGTCTTTCTCTGTATGTATGTATGTGTGTGCAAATTAGTAAACAAAACCGTTTGCTATATTTATTTATTGTTGACTTTGCTTTGCAGTGTTGTCATTGTTGTTATTTTTTTTTATTGTTGTTTCTGAATTTGAGGCAAAAGTGCAATTTGTGATAAAAAAAAAAATGGAAAGACTAATACTAAAATATATCTCTATATAGAGAAAGATACACACACACATACAAGCTTAGACCCAAGAGGCGAGGGCAAGCGCACTTAAAAGATACAAATATGAAAAAAAAAACTTCTTTCTTTCTTCATATCTTTCATTCTCTGGCCATTTATTGTGCGCTTTCTTTGCGTATTATTTTTATTTAATTTTCTTCTTTTTTTTTATTGAAACTTACCAAACATGTCAATGAATTTATCCCATTGCGATTGCCAAAAATCTCCAGAGGCGCCCCAGAAACTCTGCAAATGCCTGGTTGGCAAATAGGAAAGCTCATTAAATTTATCCATGCGTATTTTTAAACAAAATTACAAACAAACAAAAATAAAAATAAAAACAAAGTAAACAATTAGGTAGAAGAAGAAGAACAAAAAAGCACTCTTTTTATTTTTTATAAGCTGCCCTGTGTCTCTCTGTCAGCGTTCGCAAAGCAACTGAACAACTAGCAAAAAAATAAAATTGTTTCTTTCTTTCCTTTTTTTTTTTTGGGGAATCATGGGGAGAAGCGCAGCTCAGAAGAGGCACGCACACAGACAAACATGGGAAGAACAGCTGATCTACCGCGATCACATATAGAGAAAGCTTTTATGTATGTAAAGCTTTTTTTGGCAAGTTCAAAGCACACAGTGCGTGTGAAGCTTTTAAGCTTGCTTTAGAGATTTGGCGCGTTCAGTGCGTAAAGAGCTTTTAAGCTATGTTTTTTTGACTGTTGGAAGCGTGAAATATTGAAATGAATATAATTCTTATAAATATGAAACTTAACTTTAACAATATATGCAATATAAAAGGTTTTTTTGCAATTTTCATAAAAGAAAAATATATAAAATTGTAAAGTAAAATATTATGCTATTATTAGTATAAAATTATTAATATAATATCAAGCTTAAAATAAAAATAAACTGTTGATATAGTTGATAAACAGACTTATTTTTTTTTTTTAAGTTATTTTGTTTTTATTATTAGCCAGACTTAATTTTATTTTTTTTAATTTAAGTTGTTGAAAATAACAGTAAAAATAAATGATAAAATCAACAAAAAAAAAAATATATAGTTGATACTGAGTTTATTAAAAGAATTGCTTTTTTTTTTAATTTGCGTGCTTTAAAAAGAATATTACCCTTATAAATATAAGCATTTCTGTAGCAATAAATGCAAAATAAATTTTTTGTTTTAATTTTAAAATAAAAAAATGATTAATATTAAGTTGAAAATAAGAAAAACTATTTACATAATTTTTATCTGATTTTATATAATTAATACCAAGTTTTTAAAATAATTTTTTGTTTAATTTGGTTGCTTTAAAAGAAATTAAGTCCTTATAAATATCAAACTTTTCTTTATCAATAAATGCAATATCAATTTTAAAAGATAAATATAAAATTTTTAAGTTAAATATAATAATAATAATATATAATATAATAATAATAATATTTTAATTATTAATATTTTGTCACTATTAATATATAATATAAGTATTTTTCTTGGACGGCGCAATATTAAGTTTTAAACAAAAATAAGCTGTTTTATTTTTTTATCAAGTTGAAAAAAAAATAAACTATTTTATATAATTTTTATCTGATTTTATATAATTAATATCGAGTTTTTATTTAATATGTGTGCTTTAAAAGAAATTGAATCCTCATAAATATCAAACTTTTCTCTATTAATAAATGCAATATCAATTTAAAAATATATATATACAATTTTTAAGTTAAATATTATGTTAATATTAATATATAAGTATTTTTCTTCGACGGCACAATATTAAGTTTAAAATAAAAAAATTAGCTGTTTTTTTTCTGATATTAACAAATTTAACAAATTTTTTTTTTAATATCGTTATATATTTTGGAACAAATTTTTAATGAAGTTTTATTACAAACAAGTTCACAAATTAATTGATGCCTGGTTTTTTTTTAAACAAATTTTGTTATATATATTTAAAAATTTTAATGTAGTTTTATTGAGAACATGTTTATAAATTATAACAAAAAGATTGCCGAATCAAAAAATGTTCTTTTCTTTTTAATTATAAAGGTTTTAAAAAATTGTCACATTTCCCAAAGAATAATTTTTTAAATATAAAAATAAATATTTTTATTATTATTATTTAATTAAACGATTATATTTTGTAGAAAAAATACGAGTTATGAAAATTGTTACACTATTTAAAGACAAGTTTGTGAAGACTATAAAAGGATATTAAAGGTAATTTTTTATAATATTTATTACATTATGGTATTTAGCGTTGCCAACGATATTGTTATTAATTTTTGTGAGTTAATTGGAAAATAAACTATTTATTTTTATTTTAATTGAAAAGCAACGAATCAAATTAAATCACTTGATTGAAACGCGATATTCAATTAAGAAATAGTTGAAGCTAACATTATTAACGTTGACGGCGATAAGCTTAAAGCACAGTGATTAGAAAAAGCTTTTTAAAGAGTAAAAGTCATTTGTAATGCATTAATAATTTAACGCTCACTTTTGAAAGCTCGTAATTGATTGACAGATTGATTCCCATTGATTTTTTAATATACAGCAGATGTTTTTGTTAATTGGAACTACATATTTTATTTGTAATCGAAAATTTTTAAAAGTGCACAAAATTTCAGAAAAAATATCTATTGGCATTTAGAATTTTAAAATACTTTTAGAAGCATATATTTTCTTACAAAATTTGCTTTTGAATATTAAAAAAAAATTTATTTTTTAAATTAATCGCTAAAAATTTTCAAGCTAAGCAAACCAAAATAAAGATTTAAGGGATTTTAGACTTTCCAAAGAAAAAAAAAAACTTTGAAAACAAATTAAAACCTTTGAACTTTGTTTAATGATATTAAAGATTGTTAATAAAATTCATAAAAATAATTAATCAATTTGTCATTTGACGTTTTTATATTAACTTATTCGTTTAAAAGTTATTTTGCGATGAAATTTAAAATTTTGTCTCAAAAATATGTTAAATTTAAAGAAAAAAAAAAAAATTAACTTCGATAAATTTTAATAAAAGAGTTTGTAATTTTCGAAAATATTTGGTCAAATTAATAAATAAATAAAAATGACATATAAATACATGCGAATAAATCAATATTTCACATATATAATATTTCAACTACCATTTCTATCAAATATTGATTATTTCAAAAATATCTTGCAATCGATACTATCGAAAGTGCAGGCAAAAAACGATATATACTAAATATAAATACTTGAATATATTAGTTCATCTATACAATATTTATTTATAATTCTTCAACTACTATTTCTATCAAATTTTTTATAATTTAAAAATTTCTTGCAATCGATACTATCGAAAGCGAAACTACCGCAACTATCGATGCACACTTACCAGGTTAATACATTGCGAAACAATATGAAGACGGCCAAAGCGCATGTGATAATAAATATGACGCTATGCAACGATGAAAGCCATAACGGACTGTCCACCTCATCTGTCCAATTTTGTGATGATGACGGTGACGACAAGGACGAGGGCGAGTCAGTTGCCTGGGCGGGGGGCAATAATATTTTTGGTGTCGTTGTGCCGCTTACATCCAGCGATAAATGGGCGGCAGCGACCTTGGATTCGCCGCCTGCAGTTTTGTTGTTGCCGCTGCTGTTGTTGCTGTTGCTGTTACTGTTATTTGGCGGCTTTTGGGCAAGCGTTGCATATGCAGGATTATTGGACATGTTTGTTGCTGTTTGTTGTTGTTTGTTGTTTAGAAATTTGTTACGACATTCGTCTTTAATTTACGTAAAGTTGAGTACGTGTGTCCTGTATGTTTTTTTTATTCTTTTGTTGTTGTGTTGTCCTTGACATTTAAAACTCTTCGATTTTTCCGTTGTTTATTATTCTGTTATGTTCTGTTTATTGTTGGGCGCTGCAAACATTTTATAAAAAACAAATGGCCAGCATTTGTTTGTTAACTATTTGACATACGCTGCAACAGAATTAATTTAAAGTGCCGCTAAAATCGATGTTTATTTTCCGTTTTGCTTGCTTTTCTTATTTCGTTTTTTTTTGAATTCTCCTTCGTTTGGTTTCGCACACACACATATGAAATGTCAAAGCCTCGGTGCCATATGGTGCAAAATATACCAAAAATTGGTACATTTTTTATAAATGGGTACATTTGTTTAAATTTCCGAAAGTTAAATAAACTTTAAAAGATTACACGAACAAATAGTAGTCTACCAATTGGTGTAGTGTATTTTTATTTAGAATTAATTAACAATTAGTTCAGCTTACGCCAAACATATTTTATGTTGTGCAAAAAAATTGTTTCAAATATTTTGCAATAGCACATAATTAAAAAGAAAAGTTTGTGATAAACAAAAATCTTCGATTTATTTTTAAAATTTTGTTTAAAATACTTCAACTAAATTTAAAAATTTACTGTTCAAATATATATGTAGTAGGTACACCCTCAATGAAATTGGTACATTTGTTTTTAAAATGTTTTCACTAAGTGGCAGCCTTGGTCAAAGCAACACTGCACATCGTCGGCATACGATAATTACGAAAGTATCGATTGCTCGATAGGTGGCAGCACTACTTACCTGCTCAATGTGACCATGCTTTGATAATTTTTAAAGCAACATTTGTATACGCTTGACTGTCACACTTTAGTGGCCAAGAACAGTCTTCATTTTGTTTTTGTTGCGCGCGGTTGTGCATTCGCTTGTATGTATAGTGTAGCAGCAGCAGCAGCAGCGCCGGTCTGAGCGAGAGAGACTGACGCCCGTGTGTGCAGTTAGTTTTATTGGCATAGAAAATTTTCTTATTTACTTGCTTAACAGTTGGATATTATATTTTTTTCATGTGCTGCGTGTATGTGTGTGAATTGTTGTTTAAATTTGCTTGTCACATGCGCATACAAACACAAAAAAAACCGACAACAATTTGGCCAAAATTACAAATCGAATTCAAAACTGAAACAACGTTTTTTTTTTTGTATTTTTTTGTGTTGTTGTACACCTATTGTATATATTTTGTTTTGTATTTGTATTTTAATGCAAACTGTTGTTGTTGTACATACCTTAGCTTGTGTGTGTGTGTGTGTGTGTATATGTATGTGAGCGGGCACCGCGCCCAAAAAATTAATTTAAACAACATAGCCAATTTACTATGAAACAAAATGAGCGCAAATTCGAGTGAATAACAACAACAACGGCAAAAAACGTTGCGCGTAGCGCGTAGGACGCCAGGCAGCAGCATCAAATAGCAACAACAGCAACAACAACTGAAGCAGCAGCAGCGAAAGCGACAGGAACCAACAGCAACAGCAACAACAATGCTTTAATAATTAAGCTTAAAAGCTTATATTTATTTGCTCAGTTGGCTGTACAAGAAAACAACAACAGAAAAGAAAAGACAAAAAAAAAGTCACTCAACAAAGTCGGAGTTGGAGTCAAAAGCCAAGGCAGCTTTGCGCAGTGTCCATGTGTGTGTGTGTGCATGTGTGTGCTGTCCAAAGCAGCAAAGCCACAGTTCCTACTCAAATTGGAGTATACTCGCAAGTTGAGTGAGTTTGCACACACACATGCAAACAAACAAACTCTCTTTTGCAACGCGCTCTCGCTCGCTCTTTGGCTTACCTGGTTTGCTTTTTGGTTTATTTTAGCTCTTTTTTAGCTTTTATTTTGTAAGTTACAATTTTGTTGAGTGCCACTTGCTGTTGTTGTTGTTGCTGATGTTACTATTAATGCTGCTGTCTAAGTTTTAATTAAATAATAACAAAACAATATAAAATTCAATGCGTTTGGCAACACATGGCAGCTCTTTGCTTTCGATAGGTAAGTTGGCAACATTTTATATACATATATATATATTTTTTTTCATTTTAATTAGAAATTCATACACATTCCGCAATGTGAGCAATCTTGTGCGTTCTCTCTCTCTCTCTTACTGCCGCACAAACAACACAGCTTGTGGTAGACATTTTGTTGTTGGCCTAAAACAGGTTTTGCTAGAAAAAAATTAAAATACAAAAAAAAAAAAAACGTAGCAGCCGCTGTCAAACACGAAAATAATACAAGCCAACACAAATACTAAGCCACATAGACATACACACACGTATGCCAACTTCATTTGCGCTCAATTGTGTGTGTGTGTGTGTGTGAACGTCCACTAAGGTGGGGCTGCAACAGCAGCAGCGATCTCTTCTGAGCGCGCTCTAAAGATCAGCGCTGTCAGCGTCGCTGCTGACGCGCACTTCAAAAAAAATAAAATGATTTTCTTTCATTCTCTTTTTGCTCCAAGCTCAATGCCCACCCACAACCCCTCCCCCTTGATCCATACAACATGCATGCGGTCATCACAGCAGCAGCAGCAGCGGCAGCGACGTTAACGACGACGACGTCATCATCTCTGCGTACCGTACCGTTACGCTCTAGCGGTGACAGCAGTTGACGCTAACGTTGACTGCGACTGCGACGCCACAGCCCAAAATTAGCTTTGCATTTGTTTTATTGAGGGTCGCATTAATAACTTTGGTACATATATATATGTATTATGTATTATGTATTATGTATATGTATTATATACATAGATCTTCAACTCGTTTAAAAAAGTTCACTTTGTTTTTTTTTTTTATTTTATTTTTTTTATTGATGACATCATCATCTCATCATTGAAAACATATCTCAATTTTGTTACACATCAAAATTTGCTTAGGATAGAAAAACAGATAAATTTTTTTTGTTTACTTTAGAAAAACTATAAAAAAATAAATTGTGTACTTAAAATTTAAGTATATAAATTTTTTATATATTTTTATATGGCATTAAAAAAATTCATTTTCATATTGAATTTTTGCATTGAAAAATTTGAAATATTAAAATTTATTTTTTTTCTCAAGTAAAACTTTTTGTTATCCTATAAAAATAATTAATTTTGTAGGTAAATTTGATATAAAAATAAATTTTATATTTTGCCTCAATAAAATAAGCAAGAGAAAGCCAAAAAAAAATATATATTTCAGTTTTAAAATAAATTTCTATATCTTTAAAATAATTTCAAATTATTATATATAAAAAATATTTTTCCTTTTTTAAAAATAATCTCTTTATTTTTTTTCAAGTTTATTTTTTAAAATAAAATCTACATATTTTTTTTTTTTAAATAATTTCTATACATAGTTTTTTTTACTGATTTATATATGAACAACTCAAATATTTTATATAAATTTACAGAAAAATTTTAAAGCCAAAAATATGAATACTGAAATATGAAGGATATTTGTAGATAATTCTGTAAGGATCACATTTGTGTTTAATTGATTTTTTAAATTTAAAAAAAATAAATCCAAAAAATCCCTATTTTAAGGCACAAACTTTGAATACATTTCTGAAATTAAATTAAAATTTTAAAGTCTAAAGAAATCACAAATTTCATTACAAAATGATGTAAATTAAGTTTCTAAATAAAAGCACAGGGCATTTAATAGTCGGCACTCTTAAAAGCATTTCAATTCTTGTTTTTTTTTTTTGAAGGTTTTTTTTATTTAATTTTGTTTTTTTTATTCTTTCTGTAAGTTTTGCTTTTGGCTAGCAACAAAAAGGCAAAAGGTCACACTTAAACAATGACAAAAGAGAAATTCGGAAAGATGAAGATAAAGAGAGTGCGGTGTGTGGAGGGGAAATTGTAGTAGGTTGAAGAAGAAACAGCATTGAAGAATGTGTAATGTCAAATGGCAAATAACGAATGACAATAATAATAATAATAATAATTAATAAATGAAGCATGACAAAAAAATAAAAAGAAATTAAAATTATGTCAAATTTATGATGACGACAACGCGCTCTCTCTCTCTCTCTCTGTTGGCTAAAATAAATAATATATTTATTTAAAATTATGTTGTCACTTTATGCTTTTAACGATATTAATTAATATAAATTATATATAATTATTTTTACGCCCATTAAAATTGTTTAAAAGCGTGTAAATTATTGTTTTAATTACGGTGAAGAAATTGAGAATATTTTCCTTTGAAAAAAATATATTCAAGGAGTTACAGTGCACGCACGATAGTGTGAATTATGGGCATGAAATGGGGCTTTAACAATTTTGTAGAAAAAAATTAATGCTTAAATTTATTGTAGGCTTCTTTTTGAGTAAGAAATGAAATCAAAAATTTGAGTATAAATAAAATCAAAAATTTATATATTATAATAGCTTAAACGGCGCGCGTTGCTACGGTTGCTACTTCAAAAAAATTAAAAATAATAATCTTTAGATAAACCAAGTATTTGTTTCAATTGAGAATAATATTAATTTAAATGCAAAATTCACATATTTTATTAAAACTAAGCTTTTAAGCTTTATTTATGGGAAATATAAAATATTTTAAATTTTAAATTACTTTCTTGAATATAGTTTAAAAAAAAAAATATATAAAATATTTATTTATATTTATAAAAAAATATATAAAATATTTATTTATATTTATAAATATTTTATATATTTTTTTTAAACTATATTCAGGAAAATAATTTAAAATTTTTATACACATATCAAGGAATTACAGGCGAATCTCATAGCTTATATAGGGTGTTATGTAGTCGGTTAAACTCGACTATAACACTCTTATGTACGTCTTTTTTTTAATATTTTTTTATTTCTATATTTATTTTTATTTATCAATTTAAAAGCATTCCCCTTTGTCTTTAAAACATCGATTATTTGTTGAGTTTAATATTGATAAATCTAAAAATAGAAAACATCTTCGATTGATGCCAATTTTGCAACCCTAATATTTAAAACCTTCTAACGAATTTATTTAATTTATTTTAAGGTTTTCAAATACTTTTATAACCCTACAAAATATTCCAACAAATTTATTTAATTTATTTTAGGGCTTTCCAAAATTTTTATAGCCCTAGGAAATATAATTATTGTTGGGTTTAATATCGATTAATCGAAAAATAGAATACATCTTCGATTGATTGCAATTTTGCAGTTCTAATTTTGTTTTCTTTTTAAATAATATATCTCAATTAGGCTTAGGAGACCTTCAAACAAATTTATTTAATTTATTTTAAAAGTTTCCAAAATTTTTATAGCCCTATAAAATATCATTATAATTGTATCTCATAATGTTCATTAATTAATTTGCTCAAGTGTGCCCGCATTAGAATAATTTAATTTCGTTTTTTCTTTTTTTTTTTTTTAACAATTTGTTTCAATTTAATTACTTTTCTCTTAGATTTCAAAATGAGATCGTTTTATTTAACTATTTGTAGGCTCAATTCTCGGTGTCGTTAATTTGTTTTGCTGCAGCTCTGTTTGCTCTTTGATATCATCATGATATCATCGATTGCGAATTCGCACTTTTCTCACCCTAAAAAAATTAGATCGTTCTACAAAGATTTCAATGCAAAATGGTTTAAAAAAAAATTTGTTTTCTTAATTTGTATAGAGAGCATGCGAACATATAAGTATTTCTTATGTTTATGTTTTTTTTTAGTTTTTATAAACTTTCAACATATATCTTGTGCTGTGTATCTGTTAGATACATTTGTATCTTTTAATGCCTGTGCCATGTGCACATTTTTAGACGCCAGCCGTCAGCTGGCCAGCATTAACAATATGCTAAAAGATTGCGTCATTTTTTTGCTGTTGCTGCTGCTGACCAAATAAACAGCCTTTCCTCTCAGTCTCTCTGTCTCTGTCTCTTCTCTACTTTAAATTCTTTTTTTTTTTTTTTTGACTTGAAAAAACTGTCAAAAAAGCGCAGAGAGAGATATTTATGATTTTGACAAAGATTAAGATTGCACAGTTTCTTGAATGAAAGTAAATTAAAAAATATGGAGATTTGAAATTTATGCGCATTTTATAAATATATTGTAATATAAATTTAAATTTTATCATACAATTTTTTGAGAATTTTCCTGGACTGCATTTGCGCCCCAAAAGGTTCTCCAACATTTTTTTTTGAACTCAATTTTTATTTATTATTATTACGTATTTGTTTTTAAAATAAATGAATGTATAATAATATTATATTTAAATTATGCATTAAATAATATATTTTCATTTATATATAAAATAAAAAAAATTCAAAATTTATATACAAATATATATATTTGTTCTGCGCTCATTTTCCAACAAGATTAGCTAGAGTTTTGAATTTTTAAACAAGTTAGCTTTGAATAAAGATTAAATTCATTTTTCTCTTAAAAAAAGTGACTCAAAAATTTGCTATTAACTTGTCTTAAAACATTTTTAAATTGAATTATTATTTCAGGTAATTTGAGCTTAAGAAAGAAAAATTTAAAGAGAAAAAAGAAAACTTCAATTATGAAATTTTTTTACTATTCTTTCGACTCAAAAAAATAATATATAATTAGAGTTTAATAAAAATATATTTTTCTATTATAAGCTTTATTATATTTGTTTTAAGAGTTTCTGTCAAACGTTAAGTGCATTAATGTGGGCTTATATTTTTTTTTCTTAGAAAGCTATAAAATATATATATATTTACTTATATATATTCCCTATAGAATTGTAAAAGTTTTTTTGACACACGCACTTGCCAAGGATTATAAAAAAAAAATGCGTTCACATTTGTAAATGTTGAAAGTCCTTTTTTTTTGTATTTGTTATGATGTCATTTTGGCCAAGTTTGTTGCATGCTTAAACACACACTCTATGCTCTCTCTCTACCTCTCTCTCTCTGTCTTTTCCCCCCCTCTAAATGCCAAATCCTTTAGCCTATATAAAAAGAAAAAAAAGCCCAAAAAAAATCAATAAAAGTGCCAACAATTTTGGCTTGTAGCAGGAAATATGCATGCAAACAAACAAACAAACAAAAATGGATACCAAAAACTCATAAACAAATGTCAAGTCGTTCGGAATGACATCATCAACAACAACTACAACAAGAACAACAACAATATTACCCTCATCAACATTCAACATTTAATTCGCCTTTTTTTTTGTATTTTTAATTTTCTGAATTTAGTTTTTTTTTTCTCAAAATGTATTTCCAGGAATGTGCATAAAAATGTTGATAAGAGATTATCAGAAATATGAAACCACAAGAGATTTCATTAATATCAAATTATATCAATATTTAATTGAATTTTTTTTTTTAAATTTTAGAATGAGAAATATTTAAATTAATCATTATTTAATTGAATTTTTTTGTTGCAATTTGTGTTTTTTTTATTTAAAAAAAAATTTGACTTAATTTTAGTTTAAATTATAAAGTGAAAAATTTATCATTATTTAATTGAACTTTTTTTTTGCAATTTGTGTTTTTTTTTTTTTAAATGTGACTTAATATTTAGCTTACATTTTTTAGTGAGAAATATTTAAATTAATCATTTTATTTTTTTTCTTTTTTTTTTTTTTGGAATTCGTGTTTTTTCTTTAAAAAAAAATGTGACTTAATTTAAGCTTAAAGTGTAAAGTGAGAAATATTAATTTATCAATTAATAAATAAATTGATTTTGAAATAAATACGTACTAAGTATATGTATATAAAATCTAAAAATATTTATTATAAATTTCAAAACAAATAAATTCATTGTTTACGGTTCCTGTTTCCGTTTTAGAGTTTATTTTGATTTAGAATTTTTTTTGATACTGTAAAAAAAAATTATTTTTCTTCAAAATTCGTAGCACAAAATATTAAGTAGTGTATTAAATTTTTTTTTGCTTTTTAATAGCTTCAGGGCCTATTAAGTTTTAAACTATTTTGTTGCAACAAATGTTTGCTCATAATTTATAATGCATTTATGGCAATTACAAAAATTAACATAGGCCACATTTTAATCCAAAATGAAAAGTTGTTGCAAGTGGCAAGAATGTGTTTACCTCATAAAAGGTAAATAAAAACACAAAAAAAAAAAGTACAAACTATGATGAGGCATCATCATCATCATCATCATCATCATCAGCAGCAGCAAAAAAAAGAAAAACTTAAACATAAGCATCATTTTCTTCTACTTTTTTTTTCGCAGCAAATGCAAATCTTTTTACACGCATTTATACCCTTTAAAAATATGCTTAGAAGTGTATATAAAAAATTAATAAATCAATATAAAAAACTAAAAATTAAAACAAATAAACTTCAAAAATTAGAAATATAAATAAAATTAAAATAAAAAAAAATAGAAATTAAACTAAAAAAAAAATAAAAATTAAAATAAAATAAAAAATTGAAATAAAATAAAAAATTAAAATAAAAATAAATCAATATAAAAAGCTAAAAATTAAAAAAAATTTATTTAATAAATTATAAATATAATAAAAATAAAAAAATATATTCAATAAATTAAAAATATTATAAAAAATAAAAAAAAATTTATTAAAATATAACCATTTATATTTTAACTGTATTATCAGTGAATTTTATCTTTAGTGACAATATTTTAAATGTATTTTTTAATTAAATTAAATTTTTAAAATTTTTACGTTGACTTTTAGGGTATATTCAAGTCGAGCATATATTAGGGTATTTTCAACATTTGCATAATCGTTGAATTCTAGCATACCCAGCTTATATTTTTGCATTTTTAAATTTTCTTAAGCTAACTTAGGTATCTTTCTAGGGTATCTCCAAGTTGAGCAGACAATTTTTTATTTTTTTTTTTGTTTTTTTTTTTAGAGTCAAAGTAATGTGTGCAACTGTGCCACATGAATGGATTGTGTGAAGGATTGTAAGTTGTTAGGAGATAGTGAGGAGGGGGCTTGCGGAGGGGAGGGGTCTTTGGGGCCCCGGCCACTTGAAAGTGCAATGCACTCGCTGCTGCTGCCGGCACCACCGCAACGGTAATAAGTGCCCGCAAATGATAATAAAACATGCGAAAAAAAAGAGAAAAAAAATGAAAAAAAAAAGAGAAAAAAAAAATGTAAAATAAACAAACAAACATTAAGCGGCAAACGAATCGGGGCAGCCGCTAAAACCGCAGCAATGTTGTTGTTTTAGTTGTTGTAATTGTTGTTTTAGTTTTTAGTTGTTGTTGTTGTTGTTGGTTACCTCTTCATAGTAAAAGATAGAGAAGAGGTCGTCGTCCAACTAAACCACACACCAGGTAACCAGGTAGACAGATAAGTTGGCAAACCCCAAAAGCTCTTTGCATGCCACAATTTGTAGAATAAAAAAACATAAAAAAAAAAATAAAATAAAATAAAAAGAAAAACTTCTGCTCCATTTAATAAATAGCAGAGCAAAAGCAACGTTTAAATAACATATGTGTACAGTGTACCTCAAAAGAGTGCACAAAAAAAAAAACACATATATGAAAAGCAGAAATTAAATGTAGAAAATGTAAATAAAGTAGAAAAAAAGGCAGAAATTAAATGTAGAAATTATAAATAATTATTATTTTTTTTTTAAATTTATATTATCAACTATTTGAAGCAACTTTATGGAAATGAGGACTACACCAATGTGATCCTTGAAAGGATATACCATAAATATACACTGCGTTTCACATAAATAGCACACCAGAGCTTAACTTAACTTCTATTGCTCATATCTTTTATTCCATATAAGATAATTGAAAGTTATTAGTCTGTACTAAGAAAACAATTTTTTGTCTATAATAAAAAATTAAAATTATTTGAATCTGTTCAGCACAATTCAAGAGTTTTGGTATTTATATACAAAAATACTGCAAAAAATGCTGTTTATCAGCACATTTAACTAAAAATCGATTTAAATTTATTTTCGACTGGATAAAAATTATTTAATATGGTCAATTATGAAATTTAATATATTATGGAAGATTTCAGTAGTGTTTCGAATCTCTCTTAATTAATATTACCTCATATATTCGACTTTGAATTGAGCCATATAGGCTTTTCAGATAATTCAGTTAAAAGTCAGAGTTTTAAATAAATACAGCTTAACAGACTCATAAAAACTCCAAATCCGACATCTCCAAACATTTTTTACTAAATTCAGGTCCAACAAATAGGGTAGACAATTCAAAAATTTACCATTTTTTGAGTTAAATCCCGATTTTACCACTCGAAAAGTATGAATATGTTGCATTCTCTTGTTGGTATGTCCTTGAAGAATGTCTAAATGGATCATCCACTGGAGAAATTGCCTTTTCTAGGACACCTTTGAAAGGCTCATAATTTAATTTCGTAGGTCCTATAATAAGACACAGTTACGACTGTGCTTCCGCTAACTCATTTCTTTCTTAATAATCAAACAAAAAATTTAAAATTAAAAAAAAAAATGGAATTTATTTTTTAAATTGTTTTTCTGTAATTTTAAAACTATTTTTTTTTAAGGTCCGTCTTGGCTTACTTATTGAGAATAAAAATAAGTAAACCAGGATGGACCTTAAAAAAAACATTTTAAAATTAAAAAAACAATTAAACAAAATTTTTTTTTTAATTTAAAATTTTTTTCTGTTTTTAGGTTTTCCTTTGATTTTTCTTATTGACAAAAAATATATAAATTTTTCAACATTTAGCTAATTTTATGAATAAATATCAGTATAAAACTAAAAAGTCAGCTGAAGCCAATTGTAAATAATTATATTAATTCGTATCTTTTCTTGATTTCATCTTCTAATTTATCACTTTTTGGCTACTTTTTTACTTTCATAAGAGTATTTTTTTTTTTGTTTCTTAACACGTTTTTAAATGCTTGTTAAGCGCTTTTAAACTACTTTTTTCTCACTCTCCCACTCATCTTTTAATCTCATCTTTAATCAGAAAAGCTTTAAGCTTTCAAGCTTTGAGAGGGCTTAACAATAATGTTCAATAGCTTAACCTCATTTGAAAGCTTTTAAGAGTCAAAGAGTAGAATGAAGAATGACTCAAAGCTTAGACACTGTATTCAATTTCTCGATCTGTTTTCGAGTATTTGAATAAATCATTATGGACACACCCATAAAATAAAAAAAAAAAAGTTACTGTATTTCTCTTTGTAGTACAACTGACAATGAAATAAATAACATTTACAGAGAATGAATCAATTCTTAATTAGACAAATTGTGTTAATTGTTGTAAAATTGTTTCAATTGATTGACAACTTTTTTTTTTTTTTTGCTACTTGAAATTGATATGATAATTATAAAATTATGAAACAAGAGTGAAAGTGTTTGTGAATTGATCATATTTATTGTACATTATAGATCTATGAGAATATAGTATTTTTGCATTTTTAATATTTTAAAGTTACACCCAATTATAAAGATTATTTTTGAGTTTTAGTTTTAGTATTTAAAAATATTTATAATTGCACAAGTGTTATTACCAACTTAAAAAATAAAGGTCATATCCCAATTAGCTGAAATAAAGTCAAAAAGATTCATATTATAATTTTTCGAGGTATGCTTTTTTTTTTTTTTTTTTTTATAAATATTTTTAAAATTTATTTTAACAATAATTAATATTTTATACATTTTCAAACGTATTTTTATGTGTTTTTCGATTCAATTTTTCATTCAACTTTTCATTCAATTGCTTAAGCAATTTATTTTATTTCCAGGTATATTTTCTTCTTTATTTTTTTAATATTTATTTCAACAATAATTAACATTTTATTCTATTTTCAAAACGTATTTTTAAATGATTATCAATTAAATTTTTCATTCAACTTTTCAATTAATTTCTTAAGCAATTTCTAATAATTTGATTGAAATCTAAAATTATGAGATTGAAGTTGATTGAATATTAAAATATACAATTTTTTGAGGTATAATTTTTTTTAAATATTTTTAAAATTTATTTTTACAATTAATATGTTTTTTTTAATGGTTTTCAATTAAATTTCTCATACAACTTTTCTTTTAATTGCTCAGGCAATTTATCTTATTTCCAGGTATACATTCTTTTTTTATTTTTTAAATATTTATTTTAACAATAATTAACATTTTGTTATTTTTTTAAAACGTATTTTTAAATGGTTATCAATTCAATTTTTCATTCAATTTTGCATTTAATTTTTCATTCAATTCCTCAAGCAAAAATAATGAGATTGAACTGAATTGAACATTAAGATATCAGAATAAATATGAATGATAATTTCTTTGCTGCTATTCTATAAAATTTTACTTCGAAATTATTGAAAATTTTATGATATCATTGCTTAAGTTCAACGATATATAAATTTCAATTGAATGTGAGCAAATTGTCAGAGTTTAGATTGCATTAACCCTGACCTTGGGTTTCAATTATGTTGACTAAGCGTTGTATATTAATATTTATATATATTTTTTTATTATTATTTATATTTCTTGACTTGAAGACATTGTCGATACAATTTTTGCAGCAAGTTTTAACCTCAAACTTCCGTTTTGTGGCCTTTTTTTCTATTTTTTTTTTAAATGTGATACCTTGTCGAGGTTGTCAACATTATCATCTTGCAACATCGTCATCATCATCATCATCATCATCATTAACAACAATGTTGGCTTGCTGCTTTTTTGCGCCTTCCGTTTGCCAAGTTGTCGGCGTCATTTCATAAATTGCATTATAGCTATAGCCTGACAGTGCATTGAACTTTCTATGCGATCCGGAAAACCTGACAGCATATTTTCTTACCCCCCAGATATTTGTTGGCAGATTTTTTTCTTAGTTTTGTAAAATAAACACACAAATATTTGTATATAATGTAAATTTCCGTTTTTATGAGTCACAAATATAGGCAAAAGTCTATCGGAATGCAATGCTAATTATAATAATTCTATAAAGCAGCATTAATCATCATTGATAAAATAAAAATATATTTTCTTTTTATTATTTTGAATATTTCTAGTTTCTTAAGAATATTAAGATATGCCAGACACGTTTAACTAACGTTTATTGTTTATTGTTTATTGTTTTTTTTTCACTTGGAACAGCTGCACTGGCCTTGCTTGTATGGGTATGCGTATATGTATTAGTGCAAAAAGCTTTTGCAGGCTTTGCTTACACTGAAAGCTTTGAAAGCTTTGAAAGCTCTTAATATGCGTGTGCTGCGTCTATGTGAAAGCTATGGCAAGGAATTTGCTTTCTAAATGCTTAAACAATTATTTTGGGCTTACAAATAAATTTAAAAATAATATATATTTAGAAAAATTCAAAATTTATTAAATAAAAATACTAAAAAGCTAAAAATTTAAGGATTTCATGATCTAATTAATAAAGGAAAATGATAACCGGCATAGAAAATGTTATTTTAAAAATATGTATAAAGCTTTTTATATATTTATGATTGCAACTCAGTCTCAAATAAAGCTAAACTGAAAAAATTTGACATAAGTTGCTTTGTATGAGTTATGCATATAAATTAAACTTTAAATTTTAATTTTAACCATTTCAAAGTAGCCAAAACTGTGATTCATGGCTCAGGCAATTTCATTTCATCATTTTCATCATTTCATTCAGTTTTGTCTGACCACACAAAATAAAGTAAATTGAAAATCCCAAAAAGAGACCAGCGACCATTAAAGAGTCACTCGGTGGTGGATATTGTGGATTGTAGCTTGATTAGATGACGTTGCACACAGAGACAGAGACAGAGAGAGAGAGAGAAAAAGAGTGAGAAAGAGGGATAATATTTACTATGACTAAGAGGGGGTAGGTGCAGCAGCAGCAGAACCGATGATGACCGGCTGCCAGGTTGTCGAGTTAACCCCCAGTTGGCCGTTTCAGTTCCCAGTTCCCAATTCCCATTTCTCATTTCTCAGTTCCCGTTTTTTGGTCGCGTGTCAAATAACTTTGCAGCTAAGGGTTGAATACAATACAGGATATGAAGAATACAGATGCTTATACACTCAGAGAAAAAATACAGGGAATAGTGTAGCCTATATATTAATAGAATAAAATAAAATAAAATAATAAAATAAAATAAAATAAAATAATATAAAATAATAAAATAAATAAAATAAATAAAATAAAATAAAATAAAATAATATAAAATAATAAAATAAAATAAAATAAAATAAAATAATATAAAATAATAAAATAAAATAAAATAATATAAAACCAACAATTTACAAATAAAATAAAATAATAAAAATTACAGTCAAAATAAATAAATAAAATAGTAATATATTAATAAAATCAATTTATGTCAAATTAAAAATTTATTTCTTATAGTGATATTGAAAGGTTTTACTTTTATGCACTTATTTAAAAATTCACTAAATAAATAAATAAAATATAAATAAATAAAATATTAATAAATAAAATTTTTTTTTCCTTTAAATTAATTGAAATATAATGAAAATAAGATCACAATTTTATAAAATTTAACTAGAGTTAATAAATCAATTTGTAAAATGCATAAAAGTAAATTGAAAAATAAAAATATTTTTTATTTTTTTTTTTGAATCGTTGTCACTGTTTTGATGTAAAAGTAACAGTAACAGCGGGTAGACTGAGTAAAAATTAAAAATATTTCTGTTCTATAAATTAAAAATAGGAAAAGTGTTGTCTACAGTCGAGTATACCCTACCTATTACACTCTACATAAAGTCTGAGTTCCGCAAACACAAATGTTTTAAACAAGCAGCGCAATATGTGCATTTTAAAGCAGTTCAAAAAGCAGTGCAAGCAAGCAGTACACTTTTGATGTTTTGTATATGAAAAGTGGTTTTATTTTGAAAAATGTTGCTGTTATTTTTTTTATACGATTGTTTTAAATATTTTGCAGCAGTTGAGAAAGAATTTTGCATGCTGAAAATTTTTTTTAAATTGTATATATAAATCGCTGTTATCGATATACAGGGCTGTGCAGGAAAGTATCGAAAATTTGAAATATAAAGAATTCTACATACAAAAATGGAGTGTACTAGATCAGTCGCTCCAAAATAAATATATATATATTTTATAAGGTCGAACAACATTTTTTAATAACCCAATTTTAGACAATTTTATAGTTATAAATATAAGCAAACTCCAAAGTTTTTTTTATTTTATTTATTTAATTATATTTTTCTTCAATTTCCTTATAAATAATTGAATGTTTACTTGTTAAAGAAAATTATAAATTTGAAATAAATAAGATAATACGATAAAATACGTAAAATTCAACTTGGAATATTTATAAATTATGCTTCATATTTTTTTCTCTGAGTGTACAGGTTATGTAGAGTGTATAGAATGTATGAAAACTGATTCATTGCATTTTCGTGGCAATTGTTGTTGCTGTTGTTGCTTTGTTTTGTCCTTGTGTGTCCTGTCTCTCCTGCTACTATATAAACATTCATTTTTGGACAATTTGATGAGGACTCTGCTGAGCTCAGCAGCTGTCTGGGAGAGGCTGGGGGGAGGGGGGGGGGACTTAAAAGTGTTTTCTAGTCCCTTTTTGACCCCTCAGTTCAACATGGCAATAAAATGCTTCTACAGTTTTACTCGATTTCTCAAATTAATTGCTCAAAAGTCAATGATGAAATGATGCTGGTGTGACATTTGCCATGTGTGATAATCGTTGCCAGTTTTTGAAAGTATATATATATACATATAAGTAAAGTATATTTATATATAGTTTTATAGAGAATTCACCCCCTCACACTTTTTCGCCCTCTAATTTACTCAATTTACTAAAATTTATTGGCATTTAATGCGCTTGAATGCGGGCGATTTGAGGCAAACTATGTGTTCGTATTTTTTTTTTTGTTTAATTAGGCACGTTCTACAGATTCGTTCAACATTTGCAGTTGCAGCAGCAGCAGCAGCTACCAGCAAAACAAATTAGTCATACGCAGCGTATGCGTAATCTCTCTCACATGCCACAAATGGCAGCCTGATGAGGCAGCTGCCTACTAGCTAAGTCGCCTAATGAAGCCACATACTGTGGCAAATCAGAGCTGAGGCAAGGCTTATACAGTAGTTGCCCACAATTGTAGCAAGTTTGTAAGGTTGCCACAAGGTTCTTGTGGGGGCAAAAGGGTAACTGTCATAATGCAGCTGTGCGGCGCCAAGGTCAAGTTTTAGGAAAAATCCCAAAAAATATAAAAATAATAAAAAAAGTGAAATGAAAATGCGACAAAATTAAAGACGCTTGAATATCGATAAAGAAAAAGTCAAAATCTTTAAAAAGTTCTTTATAAATACAGCTTCGTTTCATGCTAAATGCATTTTCCGATTAAATATCGATTTATCGATTATTTCACTACAACAAAAAAAGGTTCAAATCTATGATTGTAGTAATGCTACGAACAATCGATTAACGATTGTTTTTATATTACATTTTTTTATTTCTTTTTTATATTAAAAATTAATTTATTACGTAGTTGACTTTATAATAATTGTTTTTTTTTTTTTTTATCAATATGTGAAATAATAGAAATAAATAATTAAAAGAAATATGAGACCAAAGTAAAATGAAAATTCGACAAAACATCGTTTGAATATAAAGAAAAAATCAAAATCTTTAAAAAGTTCTTTATTTCATGCTAAATGCATTACATGATTAAATATCGATTTATCGATTATTTTACTACAACAAAAAAGGTTCAAATCTATGATTGTAGTAAAGCAACGAACATTCGATTATTGATTATTTTTAAACTATATTTTTTTTATTAATTTATTATAAAAAAAAATTTATTAAATAGTTGACTTTATAATTGTTTTTTATCAATATGATAAATAATAGAACTAAATAATAAAAAGAAACTTGATACAAAAGTAAAATGAAAATGCGACAAAACATCGTTTGAATATCGATAAAGAAAAAGTCCAAATCTTTTAAAAGTTCTTTATAAATACAGCTTCATTTCATGCTAAATTCATTACAGGCTTAAATATCGATTTAACGATTATTTTACTACAACAAAAATGGTTTAAATCTATGATTGTAGTAATGCTACGAACAATCGATTAACGATTATTTTTAAACTACATTTTTTTAAATTTCTTTTTTATATTAAAAATTAATTTATTAAATAGTTGACTTTATAATAATTGTTTTTACCAATATGTGAAATAATAGAAATAAGTGATGCCATTGGAAATATCGATAAATCGTTTAAAATTCATTAAGTTCTTGAATAATCGACAAACGCAGTAATCGATTAATTTTTAAATTCTTATATTCCCACATACAATTTATATTGTATAACTTGGTAAAGGATTTACAAAATAGAAAAACTTTTAAATGTTCAAAATAAAGATATCATTTTATTATATCATATAAAATATCATAAATGGGATTATATAAATTTCTTAAAGATCTTATCTTGAAAAGAAATTATACTAAAAGTAAAAGTTGATGTATCTATCTAGCTATGTAAATTTATATATCTTAATTCATTTATTTATCTATATCAAGATACAGGAATTTCGATACAATTTGCTGTTTATTCTATGCTGACTTTCAGCGCTATATAACATATGTTGCAACCTTTTTTTTTTTGTTCCACTTTTTCCATTTGTATAGGGGATCTTTATGCCTTAAGCCACCCCAAGCTGTAGAGTTGCCACCCATGACGGCTGCGAGTGTTTTTTTAATTAATTAATTAACATAAATTAACAATTAAAATGCGTTCGCTGAAGCAGTCAAAAGTCTGTTGGCTGTTGTCTGAATTTTCATTTCGTATTGTATATATATATAGGGGTGGTATTTTGGCATTTGGTAGGGGTGCGCCATGCAGGGTTGCCACCCTGACGATCGTGTGGTTCGTTCGCAACCCTCGTATAAGATCGAAAAGTGTCAGCTGGCTCGTGCGCCCTATATAAAACTAACCCCCATTAAAATGTAACAATTTATCAACTGACAAAAACATTTGCAACGACGATCTGAATTTGTATTGAAATAATTTTTATATTTATTTTTTTTTTTATTTTAAATTTATTCAAGTTATTTATACTAAATTCAAAAAAAAAAAAAAAAAAAAACATTTATAAATATATATTTTTAAAACTAATTCAATTAAACCTTAAAAGAATATTTTTTTTTTCAATTTTTGCATTTATTTTTGTTACTTTTTTCAATTTTCTTTAATAATAAATACTGCATTTAAGAAGAATTTATGATTTAATTTAAAAATACACACATGGAATGTCAAAATATTAAAATTAGAAAAAAAAATAAATTATTTATATTTTTACCTTTTTTTTTTCCCGATCGAAAAAGACTTTCGAATTTATATTATGCTTAAGCAAAAACTATAAATATTTAGCATAAAGTTGGTATAAGTTTTCTGGCATATATTTATGTTTTTATAATTTATTTTATTACTTTATTATTTTTATAGTTTGCCTGCCACAACATTTTATTCAAGTTTTCAATCTGCAGCAATTCCATTTTTTTTTATATCTCAACTTAATTTAATTTTTTCGACTGATTATTGATATGATATAATATAAATTAAGCATTACTTGCAGTTAATAAATATTGCAATTCGTTTTATATGTTTTGAACTCTTTTAAGTCAGGTTTTCTTGTTTTTCTTTGGTTTTTTAATTAAAATTTTTTTTTTTTGGTTCCTAAATATCGTTTAATCGTTTGTAGTAAATAAATAAATAAATAAAAAAAAACTTTTTGAAGTATTTGTAAATTAAATAAATGGTTTGATTTGCTGTAATTAAATTTTTTTATCGTTAATCGATAAATCGTTATTTATATACAATTCTAATTTTTTCGTTTTCTGTTTATCGGCTTTATTTTTATCCAAAGTTTTAAATTTCCACCACATAACGACTGCTGCTCGATGGACTTATTGAATAGTAGCTGTTTTCTACAAGAAGAGAGAGATATTTTAATGATTTTATATATAAAATTGAAGAGAGATATTTAAATGATTGTAGATAAAAAATTTGATTTAAATAAAGCTTGTCAATGATAATTAATTTGGAGCAATTAAAAGTTATAAAACTATTCCTTTATAAATGAGTTCTTATTTTTTTTTGCTTGAAAATAAAATAAAAATAAAAAAAATGGCGTTTTTATACCTAAATGTCTAAAGTTTAATATTTCTAAAAGAAGCGAGAAAAATCGATTAAAAATATTTTTAGTATTTTAAAAATTTTATTTTCTAAAAGCTTATTTTATTTATTTTTTTTTTAATTTTTAGAAAATTGTTTAGAAAATTTTGACTATTAATTTTTGGTTTGACTTGGGCGACCTATTGAGGAAAAATATCGATATTTTAATGTTTAGCTAATTTTAATTTCAAATAAAATAAAGCTCTTTATAAAAGAAGCAAGAAAAACCCATAAAAAAATATTTTTAGAATTTTAAAAATTTTTTTTCTAAAAATTTATTTTTTTTGAAAATGTATATAAAATTTTGACGATTACTTTTTGGTTAGTCTTAAACAACTTATTGAGCAAAAATATCAAAACTTTGATGTTTAGCCAATTTTTAACTTTAAATAAAATAAAGCTCTTTATAAAAGAAACTAGAAAAACTCATGAAACAATATTTTTATAATTTTAAAATTTTTTTTTCTAAAATGATTTTTTTTTTTTTTTTTTTACAATTTTTGAAAATTTTGACTATTAATTTTTGGTTTGTCTTAAACGACTTATTGAGCAAAAATATTAAAACTTTGATGTTAAGCTAATTTTAAGTTTTTAATGAAATAAAGCTCAATAAATTTTTTTATATTTTATTTTTGCAAAAATTATTTTACCCAAAAATTAATTTTTTTTGTATGGCGATTATTTTTCTTAGTTTTATTTTTTATTAATCAAAAATATTCATTGCTTCAGGTATATATATAAATATTTTTTAAATTTTAAAATATTAAATTATATTTTTTTTTTAAATTTAAAAAATTATATATATATATATATTTTTTTATTTTTTTTTTTTTGTAATTTACGCACCTTCATCGCTATCAAAGCTATAAAAATTATCATCATCCCGTGTCATGGAACGTCGACTGCGTCGTGCCTGGACACGTTGTTGTTGTTGTTGGATTTGAGGTGTTGTCAATGCATTTTGTTGTCCTTGCAACATTGTATTGGGCGTAGAACTGCGACGTTGTCGATTTGGTAATATTGGATAGGATAATGGCGAGCCATATTCACTGCGACTACAATTTGAATTCTGACGATCCAAACTCAATGCCAACTGTGCTTGAGTTGGAATTTGACTTGAAGTTAAAGTGGAAGTTAAAGTTGAAGTTAAAGTTTGATTGCAATTGTTGTTATTATTATTGTTATTAATATTTATAGCTTGTGTGGTTATAATGTTGGGTATTTGAAGCTGTTTCTCCTCCAGTTTCTGCTCCTGTTGCTGCTCCAGCTTCTGCTCCAGTTTCTGCTCCAGTTTTTGCTCCAGTTGCTGCTCCAGCTTTTGCTCCAGTTTCTGCTCCTGTTGCTCCAGTTGCTCTTCCTCCTCCAGCTCTAGCTCTAGCTCCAATTCTTCGCTATGCAAACGACGCGGACATAGACGTGGTCTACCCTCAAAACGTGATATTAACTTGTTAACCTTGCCCACATCCTCGGGATGCATTTGCTCCTTGTAGGTGAGACGCAATGAGCTGGTTTTGACCAAAGGTTTGCCCGGCCGTTGCATGGAAACGCTGCGAATAATAATTGGTGCGGCAGTGGCAACAACTGTGGCTGCTGCCACTGCTGGTGGCTTGCTTAGTGGCAGCTGCGGCGCTGGCGCCTCATAAATTGGCGGCGGTGGCAATGGTGGACGACGCTGTGGCAACGGTGGCGGCGGTGGTGATGCCGAGGGTGGACGTTCCAAATCTTTGACAGGCTTTTCTTGCAACTCTGTTGCTGCCACCACCGCCTCCTCCTCTTCATCATCTTCCAGCGTTTGCTGTTCCATTAAACTTTCACAACTATTGCCAATTTGTGGCGTTGTTTGTTGCACGCGTATTTTGGTTAAACGCGAACTGCTATCATCCTCCGCATCCTCCTCCTCCTCATCCTCCTCATCCTCTTCATCCTCATAGCTGCTGTTACTTTCGCTAATTCGCAATACGGGCGCATTACGCAATGCCTCATCAAAGTCCGCAAATGCCGTAATGCCATCACTCTCAAATATATCCACACTTTTGGGCTTATAAATCGCCGGTGCTGGCCAAGTTCCGACCGCTTCAGTTTCGGCCTTGAAGCCGGCAATAATTTGTTCATTTGGCAGCCAAGTTGTTGTTGTATTATTGCTGCGTTCGGTTGTTGCCACGGCTATAATCAATGTCGATTCATAGGCATCGGCGGTATTATGTTGCTGATGTATCAGCACATGTGGATAATTGCCAGATGCATGCTCCAGCTCCTCCAATGACTCACTGCTCCAAGCTGTTGTCAATTGCTGATCAACAGCAGCCTGATTTGCATCATCAACAAATGCCTGATCTACATCAGCCACATCATCATCGCTATCACTATCCGTATGATGATATGTTGCCGCCAATTCATCATCATCATCAATTTCTATATCCTCATGTCCAACAACATTTTCATCATTTTTGTTAGTTTTATTTGTTTTATTTGTTGTTGCCTCATTTGTTTTATCTTTTGCTAATTTTAATTTCAATTGTTGCATGCGTTCATTTAATTTATTGCTAAAATTACTAAAATGCCCAGACATGCTTTGTTGTGACTGTACTTGTTGTTCCAATTGATTATCCTGTTCATTATTATTATTATTTGTTTTAAAACTTTTGCGCCAACGTTGTTGCAATTGTTCGCTGGATGCAAAACGCCGCAAACGTGCGCGCAGTGTATTTGTATTCGTATTAGTATTAGTATTAGTATTTGTATTAGTTTTAGCATTTGTATTATTTTTAGTATTATTTTTTCTGGGCTTAATCTCATCTTCAGCCTCATCATCGGAATCTTCGGCATTTATTTTGGACTGTTTAATGCGTTTTATCGATTTACGCAAACGTTTCAGATTTTGTCGCACTGCTTGATGCATGGGCTGCTGTTGCACAGCTTGCTGCTGCTGTTGCACTGCTTGCTCCTGCTGCACTGCTTGTTGCTGCTGCACTGCTTGCGGCTGTTGCACTGCTTCATCATCATCATCATCTGTCATTTGCAGCGGCGGCTGTCGCACTTTGGCAAATCGCGTTGCCGCAATGCCACCGCTAGTTTTTTTACGTTGCGGCTTTGGTGTTGCCTCCATGCCACTTTCATCGCCGCTTAGCTCAGCAACGCTGCGTCTATGTTGCAACTGTGCCACCTCCTGCTTCTCCTGCTCCACTTCATCCGCCTCTCTTTCGCCCTGCTTTAGCGTATTCTGTCGCGTTATCGGCAATGTACGTATATCGATATCGTAATTATCGGCAATTTCTAAATCACGACGCTCTTGCGCCAATTGTTCAACCTGACGATCTGCCTCATATTGTTGCACATAATGTTGCACGACAATATTGTCGCGTCGCACCACAGTTTGTTTAGCAAAAATGTGTTTTAAACGCAATTCGCTGAGACTTTTGTAGCCGCGTTGCAAGCGTTGACTGAGACTATTCGAGGCGGCGTTGGAGGATGTTGCACCTTCTTGTTGCGCTTGTGGCAACTTGATGGGACTTATGGGTCGCGAGAGTCGTGCCGCAGCAGCACCATCATAATAATAATCATCATCCAAACTGTTGGCACTGCGATAACTTGATGTTGCATTTGCTGGTGGCAACTGCAAATGATGTTGATCCTGTTGAGGTCCTGTTGCTGCCGCCTGATCATGAATCAGCGAACTTATTGTCGATATGCGTTGTGGTGTACGATTGATAAACTGTGCCTGTTGTGGCACATTTGTTGGCATTGCCGCTGCTGTTGCTGTTGCACTTGCATTTCCACTTGCAACATTCTCACGGGAACTGCGAAATATGCGACGTGCACCGCGCAGTTTGGGCAACGATTTTGGTAGCTTCCAATGTTGTGGCAATGTTGGCAATTTAGCTGGCAAAAATAAATTAAAAATTACAAAGAAAAATTGTTTAGAAAATGTTAAACAAAATGCAGACAATTTAGCCTTTTTCCCGACAGATTTATTCTTTTTTTTTTTTAGAATTCAAACATTTCCTATATGGAAATCTGTTGCCTTTTTGGCGATTTTGTAGTTGTTTTATGCATAAAAAAAAACCAAAATTAAAATAAGTTAAAAAAAAAATTCTAATAAAATCTATTTTAAAAAATTTAAATAAAAAACAATTAAAAAGAAAGAAATAAAAAAAATAAATAAAAAAAAATAAATAATTAAAAATAAATAAAAAAAAGAAATTTAAAAAAAAATTTAAATAAAAGAAAATTGAAAAATTAAAACTATAATAAAAAACAAAATATACAAATATAATTAAATAAAATAAATAAATATATTATGTATATAAATATAATAAATATATATAAAAAAGTATAGTAAATATATAAAAAAATATATATATACAAATAAAAAAAATTACACATTAAGAAATATGTAATGTAGCGGCTATTTAAACTTCAGATATAAAAAATTATAATAAAATACAATTAAAAAAATTTAAATAAAAAAAAATAAATTAAAAAATTTAAATTATAATAAAAGAAAAAATATACAATTATAATTAAATAAAAAGAATAAATATAAATATATATATTTTTATATGTATATAAATAAAAAAAAATATAATAAATATATAAAAAAATATATATGTAACTGCTATTTAAACTTCCCACATTTTATTCCATGTTCTGAGTTACTTATTAATTATAATACTAATATTTATACATACATAAAATAAATACAAAAATATAGTTAAAAACCAATAAAAGATAATATAGTCACAACATGACATCGCTGTTGAAACCCTGATATATTTTTTGGTTCCAATTAAACTTGGGCGACAAAAAATTAATCTTTTTCTTGGGTGACGCTAAGGTCGACATATTTTAATGCATGTGGGTGCACCTATTTATATATAATCGATTTCAGAAATTATTGTATATAATTTTTTTTTCGAAGAAATGATTTTTCCTAAAAAATGGATGATTTTTTTTCCGAAAAATGTGAATATTTTCCGAAAAATTTGTTTTTTCCCGAAAAATATGTCTTTTACGAAAATATGTTTTTCCGAAAAATATGAATTTTCCAAAAAATATGATGGTTTTCCGAAAAAAATTATGGTTTTCCGAAAAATAAGACTTTTTTCCAAAAAAAGTTGATTTTTTTTCCAAAAAATATGATTTTTATTTTTCAAAAAATATGATTATTTTCCCAAAAATATAAATATTTTAAATTTATTTTTGAAATTATATTTATATTTTTTTTTATTTAGATGGAGAGTATAATTTAATATTCTTTTCTCCTCTTTTTCTATCTTTTTTGTTTTCTCTTTTTTTTGTCTCTTTTTTTTTTGATTTTTTCGATCGACCTGTAGCAAAATATATAAAAAAAAATATTTCAGAAACTTATCAAAAAAAAAAAAAAAATATTTCAGAAACTTATCAAAAAAAAAAAAATATATTTCACAAATTTATTACAAAAAAAAAAATATTTCACAAATTTATTAAAGAAAAAAAATATTTCACAAATTTATAAAAAAAAAAATATTTCACAAAATTATTAAAAAATTGTAATATACAATAATGACAAATTAAATTTCCACTTCTTGAAAGCATTGTTAGAAACTTTTCTTTATTTTAGGCCCCTTATATTGGTTTAGTTGGTTTTTTTTTTGACAGCCACATTCGATTTACATTTTGGTATATTTAAAAGGAATGAAAAATATTTCACAAACATTTTTAAATTAACTTTAAGCTTCGATACCAAATAATTATTGTTAAAAGTCTGAACTTGAACTTGAAAGTTCGTTTCTAAATTGTTTGAAATTTATATTGATAGTTCGTTTTTGGGCATGAAAAAATTAATTATTTTTTGTGATTTTATAAACTTTGAAGAAAGTTATTTAAATTTTAATGCAATACCTCTAATACTATCCACATCTAGACGTTGACAAAAATTGCGTAAATCCATAATGCCACGTTGTTGTCTATGATGATGATGATGTTGTTGTTGTGGATTATTGCCACGCTCTGGCTGCTGTGATTGCGATTCCTGTTGATACATAGTTTATTTAACTATTTATTTATTTATTTATTTGTATTTTCTGTTGATTTTTATTATTTTGCGTTAATATCAAATTCACGTCCGTTGCAGTTCAGCATTTTTGCCACTTTGATGTCCGGCACATTTGGTGCATTCACAGACAGCTCGGAACTAAAGCAGATATATTTACGTTTAACGTTAATTTAATTAGCGATTTTTCTCCTATTTTACGTTATATTTATGTTCTTCTTTTATTTGCTTTGTTAACCCTTTTTTGTCTATTGCTTGTCGCATTCCAATGCTAACTGTCTCATTTTTTTTCCTTTCTTTTTCTATTTTTCTATTTTTTTGTTGTTGTTGCTTGACACATTTTCCATTGAACGGCATTTTGAGAATTTAGGTCTATGACGTTGCAATGGAAACCATTATCATCGACCCGACCGACCATGTCCACCAATAGAATCACCTCCAACAAAACAGAAAAAACAGAAAAAAAATACAACTATTTTTAGTATTTTTATTTTGTTTTATACCCTGTTGCTTAAATGTTGGATAACACTTTTGATATTATCTATATTAGTAGCACTCAAGACACTTTCAATACTAATTTAATTGTTTATTTAAAGCAGTCGTTAAACATATCGATACTATCGATAACAGCAGCATTTGTTAGTTTGCTCATTGTCGATAGTCTGCACTTGCATAATTTTTTTAAAAGGTTTATAAACTCCACTTTTGATATGATCGATTATTGATTATTTAAACAGTCTATAAATATATCGATACTATCGATAACAGCAGCATTTGTTAGTTTGCTAATTGTCGTTAGTCTGTATTTTTATTAGGTTTATAAATTCCACTTTTGATATTATACATAAATCTTCGATAGCCAGTAATTTTTTTAATTTTAATAATCGATAGTCTATAATGTCAATTAAAATACTTTATCAAAATTTAATTTATTTTTTACATTTTTAGAATTTATTATACTAGAATTATTTAGAAATTATTTATACAAAAATATTGCAGTCATATTAAATTTTATAAATTTTTCAGTATAGGAATTTTATTTAAATGTAAAAAAATATTAAATAAAAATTATTTCCAGGATTAAAAAAATGCTTAGTAAATTTACTAAACTTTTTTTTTTTCGAAGAAATTATTTTTTCATATAAATTGGAATTATTTTAATATCAAGCATATACTGCACTCTTATGAAATTTGATCAATTTCTAAGTATATTAATTTTTTGAGGAATAGGATTTTTTTTTTCAGTTGTAAAAAATTATTTCCAGGATTAAAAAAATGTTTTGTAAACTTGTTAAATTTTTTTTTGCAAGAAATTATTTTTTTTTTTTACATAAAATTGGATTTATTTTAATATCAAGTAGAGATTATTTTGCTAGTATTAAAGTTTATACAAAAATATTGCAGTCATATTGAAATTCTATCAATTTCTAAGGATATTTATTTTTTTTTATTATGGAAAATATTTAATTAGAATGAGGATTATATTAATTAAATTTATTTAACTTTTTTTTTTTTTTTTTTTTTTTGTAGCTTAAAACTATTTTAATACCAATTATAGGATATTTTGCTAGTCGTGCATACATACTATAGCATTGCCTATTTATTTTGTCTGTCTCCCCAGTTATATTGACCACTATCGATGCCAACGTTGCCGCCAATTCTCGATTCTCGTTTCTCAATTCTCAATTCTCGCTTTTGCCTAGTTTTTTCTCAAGGAAAAATTTACAAAGTAATAATTGCAATAATCGATATTTTAGTCGTGTCTCTGACGTCTGATTGAATTAACAAATTGTTGAAGAGTTGAAAACTTTATTTTATTTTATATATTTTTTTTTAAATAAAAACTTAAAATTATGCTAATGAATTTATTGAGAATTTGCTTAGAAACTACTTTCTGACGAATTTAATTATTAGAAATATAAAAAATAAAATTCCAATTTAATATCTACTAAAGAAACACATTGTATATATATACATAACTATATATAATATCTATATTAATTTTAGTATTGCCATCTGGCTTGATATTCAACCTTAAAATAAATATACAAAAATCAAAATATGATTTTAAATATTTTTATAAATACAATGCGCATTTTGTTGTGCATCTGTTAAACATTATTTTTTCATTTTGTTGTCTAAAATCGTAAAATAGCAATAATAATAATTATAATAAATTTTCAACTTTCTTCTATTTGCAGGCACAAACAACAATAACCATTTGAAATAATAATAATAAAATAAACAAAACAAACAGACAAAGCAAAAAACTATTTAGAAAACAAGTTGCAACACATTTCGCATTAAAGTGTTAAACAAAAAAAACAAAAAAAAACATTAAATGTATTTTCTTCTTTTTTCTTAACTATAGTTGCCATACAAAAGGAATATAAAATAAAAAATAAAAAAACTTGGATGCAATTTTCATTTAGTGAGAAAATTGTGAGAAAATCTAAGAAATAATTAAAAAAAAAAAATCCAATAACAAAACGAAAGAATCTTAACATTCCACAGACAGTACAATTGCATCTACGAAAATTGACAAAATAAAAACACACACATCGAGAGAGAGAGACAGGGAGTTGTAACACACAGAGTGTGTGTGTGTGTGTAAATAAATAAATTATAATAATACTAGTAACAACAATTGAAAAGCATTTGAACAACAAAAACTTAAAATGCGGCGACAGTCAACGATGCTGGCCGCGATATTCATGGCTGTCATATTGGGCAGCACAACGGCATTAAGTAAGTACAAATATTCTACTATTATTAAAAAATATATTTGTTTAAGAAATTTACTTTTTTGGCAGCTAAAAAATATATTTTATATTCTATATATATTCTGCTATTATTTAAATATATATTTGTTTACTTTTTAGGCAGTTAAAAATATATATTATATTCTACATATATCTTTTACTATTATTTTCAAAAAAAATTTACTTTTTGAGCAGCTAAAAATATATATTATATTCTAAATATATTCTACTATTATTTAAATATATATTTGTTAAAAAAAATTTACTTTTTGGGCAGCTAAAAATATTATGACAAAATGTTGCTATATGCATAATTAATTGGAATTTATTAAAATAAAAAAAAGTATTTAGAAATGAATTTAATAATTTAGAAAATTGAATTTAATAACTCAATGAATAATTATTTAAAATATTATAAAGCTTATTAATTTAGTTAAATTTAAAAATTATTTGTAACAAAGTAATACAAATTCGAATATGATTTTTAGTTTGAAAAAAATAAAATAATAAATTTACTTTTTAGTTAGGTAAAAATATTATGACAAAAAGTTATATATATAAGCATACTTAATTGGAATTTCTTAAAATAAAAAAAAGAATATAGAATTGGCTAAAAATTGCATTTAATAACTCAATGGCTAATTATTTAAAATATTATAAAGTTTATTAATTTAGTTAAATATAAAATTCATTGTGACAAGGCAAATCAGATCAGAATATGATTTTTAGTTTGAAAATAATAAAAATTAAATAAATTTCTAAGAAAGTCTAAAGAAACTTCTGTTAACTCTTAATAATTTTGTTATAAATTCTAAAATAAATAACTTAAATTAAATAATAAATAGAAAAGACTATAAAATTTTATATTTTGTTAGAAATTCTAAAATAAATAGCTTAAATTAAATAATAAATAGAAAAGACTAAAAAATGTTATTTAATAGAGCTAGAAAAGTATTTTTATTTAATTTTTTTTTCTCTCCCAAAACCTGTCTCTATACTTAGCTATAATCTCTTAAAAGATCCACAAATCAACAAGAGCATTTAGTTTCAAAAACTATTAGCATTTACCCAGGAGTAAAGTTACCTAAACATCAACAACAACAATTCCCCAAAGACTCAAACTAATCCATAAAAATAGAGAACAAACTCTGGGATAAAAATAAAAACACACAGAGCACATTTAATTTATGAAGTAGATGAAGGAACATTTCGAAAAGTGAAACTCAGAAAAAAGATTCTTGCCCTAAATTAATGAGAGACTTGATTTTCACTATAAAATACTGATTATTTATTTCTTCAATCGCAGACAATTCACCGCCGAGGATTATCAAACAGCCGCCAACCGATGAGTTGCTTTTCAAGGTGGCGCAACAGAATAAGGAAAGTGACAAACCCTTCATTATAGAGTGTGAGGCCGATGGACAACCGGAACCGGAGTAAGTACATAAAAATATATATATATACATATAACATATATACAAGTAGATATGCATAGAGAATCGATCTATTTATGTGCAGTCTAGGCTAGAGTTGCTGTGTAAAATAATCGATATTATCGATAGTTTTTTTTAGCTTGATATTTCGTTGAATAAACGATAATATAAGCTGATATATAGTCTAATTAATTTAAGCGATAATATCGATAATAAACGATAATATAAGCTTGTATAAAGTCTTATTAATTCAATCGATAATATCGATAATAAACTATAACATAAGCTGATATAAAGTCTAATTAATTTAATCTATAATATCGATAATAAACGATATTATAAGCTAGTATAAAGTTAATATTAATTTAATCGATAATATCGATTACGCCCATTTGCAGTTCATAACTGACTTTCTGCGATATTTAATATTTTTGAATAAGCTCAAATGTTTAATTAAATTTTTATTAAATACTTGCAAACTTTGTGGCATAATTTGCTGTACGCAATTTTTCTTTTATCGATATTATCGATAGTGACTTTTAGCTTGATATTTCGTTGTATAAACGATATTATAAGCTGGTATACATTCTAATTAATTTAATCGATAATATCGATAATAAACGATCACATAAGCTGATATAAAGTCTTATTAATTTAATCGATAATATCAATAACGCCCATTTGCAGTTAATAACTGACTTTCTGCGATACTTTGTACTTTTGAATAAGCTCAATTATTTAACTCCAATTTCATTAAATGTTTTGCAAAACTTGTAGCATAATTTGTTATTTGGAATTTTTCTTTTATCGATACTATCGATAGTATTAGTTTTAGCTATACACAGCTATCACAACTATGGAGTTATAATGCAATTAAAATGCATTTAAAATATACCAAAACATAATTTTCCCTAACATTAGACTTTGTGCACATGTTATCGATATTATCGATAATTTTTACTTATTATAAATTAAAAGTTTTAACTGTGTAAATGTAAATTAAGTTTTATAGCCCAGTATGTCATACAATAAAATTACATTAAAATGTTATCGATACTATCGTATGGCCCTAATGCCTAAATTCAATTTCTTTAAATTGTTTTTGAAAACTTACAATTGCAAATCGTGCAAATATTATTGACAATATCGTTTATTTAAACTGACACTAACATAATTATCGAATTATGTCAATTCTTTAATTGAATTTAATGTCTTCACTTGAATTTTGTCAATGCTATCGATATACTTTGATGATATCATCAAAAACTATCGTTAAGCGACCCTAATTCAATGCTTTTCCAGTCACAATGTGAACATATATATATATGCTTTGTATATATATATAGTATGTATAAAATGTTGGTCAATTTACATAAATCAATTTTAAGCAGACGCATGGCAAACAAAAATTTGTTTTTGTTGTCTCCCCCATTTGAAATTCGAATCAGAAATCGTTTAGTTTTTTTTTTCTCTCTTTTAAAAATGTGTATTTTATTTATATTTTTTTTTCTGTTTGTGTCGACTAGTTTAGACGTCGCGTCACAAATATTTTTATTTTTACATAAAATACAAAAAAAAAAACAGACGAAAAACAAGAAACTTATATACAAACTTAATGCGATTGTACTCAAAAACGAATTGGTCTGTTTTTAGAATTTTAGATCAACAAAATAAAAATAAAAAAAAATAAATAATAAAATCAAGCAAATATAAAGTTCATATAAGTCCATTTGAATAGTTAAATACATTTGTGCTCAAAATGAGAAAATTTTTTAAAAATGAAACGTCCTTGAAAAGCCAAACAACTGGAGCAGTATTTTATGTACTGAAAATAAGACTAGAAATATTGTGCAATTATTGTTTGCTAACTTGAACGAAATTCTAGGGAAATTATATAAAAAAAATGATATATATATATAAATGTATATAATTTATTATTATTCAATGATATTATATGATAATGTGGAAATGGTTACGCTTTGTTAGCTCTTTAAATCTCTGTCGTAAGTGCATTTGTGGAGTATGCCTGACTATGGGATGCACTGTAAACAGTCTGAGTAATTTTAAACTCGCACTTTTAATTCAAGCAGTGTGATATTTGCACTTGAAAGCAGTTCAGCGTGCAGTGCAAGCAAGCAGAGCATTTTTCAGCTGCTCTGTATATAAAAACTAGTTCATATTGAGAAAAACTAGTTCATATTTTCTGAAATTTTTAATGCAGTTTTGTCTTTAAAATAAATCGTTTTTATCGTTTTTTATTGTTGTGATGGAAAGTATCGATAAATTTGAAATAAACTTTAGCTGTTAATAATATAAAGTCCTTATAATTTTTTGCAATTTGTAGAATAGAAAAACAGGCCTGAATCGACTGGTTTTGCCTTTAAAATAAATCGTTTTTATCGATTTTTATTGTTGTGAAGGAAAGTATCGATAAATTTGAAATAAACTTGAACTGTTAATAATACAAAGTCCCTATAATTTTTTTCAATTTGTAGAATAGTAAAACAGGCTTGAATCGACTTGTTTTGCCTTTAAAATAAATCGTTTTTATCGATTTTTATTGTTGTGAAGGAAAGTATCGATAAATTTGAAATAAACTTGAGCTGTTAATAATACAAAGTCCCTATAATTTTTTTCAATTTGTAGAATAGAAAAACAGGCCTGAATCGACTGGTTTTGCCTTTAAAATAAATCGTTTTTATCGATTTTTATTGTTGTGGAGAAAAGTATCGTTAAATTTGAAATAAACTTGAGCTGTTCATAATATAAATTCCTAATATATTTTTGCAATTTGTAGAATAGTAAAACAGGCTTGAATCGACTTGTTTTGCCTTTAAAATAAATCGTTTTTATCGATTTTTATTGTTGTGAAGGAAATTATCGTTAAATTTGAAATAAACTTGAGCTGTTCATAATATAAATTCCTAATATATTTTTGCAATTTTTACAATAGAAAAACAGGCCTGAATCGACTTGTTTTGCCTTTAAAATAAATCGTTTTTATCGATTTTTATTGTTGTGAAGGAAAGTATCGATAAATTTGAAATAAACTTAAGTTGTTCATAACATAAAGTCCAAATATATTTCTGCAATCTGTTCAATAGAAAAACAAACCTGAATCAACTCAATTATATATATATTATATATTTTAAAGGTCCGAAAATGCTTTCTGCGATTATCATTGCAAAAATATCATATTGTTGACATGGTTATGCTCTGTTAGATTTTTGAATGCTATAGAATATTATAATTAACAAGGAAATTAAATGGGAAATATTTTCAAATTTAATTTTTCTTTTTACTGTAGGCTTTTTTATTTCTTTTGATCGAACTGTGTTGTGAAACCCTCTAAAATATATTTTTCTTTACACAATTTTTGTCGCTGATGCATTTCATATATACAATTTATTTTTCTAGTGAAATTTAAATGCAATTTATTTTGGTAAAACTATTTTCTTTTATTATATATTCTTATATATATATATCTTTTTGTTATAGTGTGTCATCAGTTATTGCAGTTTTGCTGATGCTGATGAGACATCAGTTGAATTTTCAATGATTCACTTAATCTCTGTCTGCACATGTCAAAAATGTTCAAGTTGCGTTTTTTTTATTTTATTTTTTTTTTATACTTTTTATGGTCGATTAGAACCTGTTTGCAATAGAAACACGTTTCGTTATTATATTCTTTCTTTTGATTATGTTTGCTGTTGATGATTGTACTTGTTTGTTTCAACCCATTGCATTCAGTCATTTCAAAATGCGGAATTTTGTTGGACGATGACCTCATTTTTGATTATAAAAAAAAAGCAACAAAATCAACATATACACACGTTGTGAAAAAAAAATAGAAAATGTGCGTGACGCGCTCTGCGTTCAAGTCTATGAAAATATGAAAAATAGCTGCTCGAAAATAGTTTATTTTTATTTTTATTTTTTAAACAGGGTATTATGATTTTGTCATGAAATATGCAACGCATTGAAGTTGTTTCTTTTTTGGATTGTATTTATTTTTCATTGGCAAAACTGGTTGAATTGTGTTTTCGTAGATATTTCTGATTAATCATTATGTTAAGTTGACACAGATAAATCTTTTTGTTGATAATGTTTAGATCGGTAAAATAATATATTGTATTTTACCGATCTAAACATTATCATATATATTATTAGTTCGAATGAAAACAATCTAAACAATCTTATATTAAGATATTATATAATATAGGAACAAGAAATGAATCAATTCTAAGTTGTATTGGACAATAATAAATTTAATAAGATTTTATTAAAATCGGAAACTATATATATATTTTGCAAAATAAATTTTCCTTGTATTGTAAATTTTTTACATTTTATTAAAATTTTTTATGACACTTTAAAAAAATCATTTTCAAAGGCAAATCGAAGCTATATTGGATTTATATCTATATTTAATGTACATCTTCTAATTCTCTGCATTATTTATATGTAATTTTATTCTAAAATTTGTAGCGCTTCGATCCAGTAAATTCTTCTTTTTGTTATAAAAAATTTTTTTTGAATATTTTGCAAGCAAACTCATTAGTTTGAAATTTCATTATGTTCACTACAATCTGACTCAGATTTGAATTTAAATCGGAATATATATTTTCTTTCTATAGAATAATTTTTATAACTTTCTTGTTAGATAATTCTTATAGTTTTCTTGTTTATTTTTCTTAAGATATCTTAATGAAACTACAAAATTTAAAGTTTCATTTTACTTTGAAAAAAAGTTATTTAAAATCGAAAATTCTATATATATCTATATACTAGCTTATCCAACTTTCTACTGCAATATATTTTTTTTTCATTCATAGTTTTTTTTTGTGTTTATAAACTTCTTGAAGATCTTAAGCACATGAGTTCTTGAAATGTATATATAACAATGTATAATTCGATTTAAATTTCATTCGTTTGAAATATATTTTATTTATTTATTTTTTTTATTTATTTTTTTTTATATATTTTTTTTTATATATTTTTTTATATATTTTTTTTATATATTTTTTTTTTATATATTTTTTTTTATATATTTTTTTTTATATATTTTCTTTTATATATATTTTTTTTTATATATTTTTTTTTATATATTTTCTTTTATATATTTTTTCTTTATTTTTTATATATATATTTTTTTATATATTTTTTTCATATATTTTTTATATATATTTTTTTTATATTTTTTTTTTTATATTTTTATATTTTTTTTGAATATTTTTTTTTATATTTTTTTTTATATTTTTTTTATATTTTTTTTATATTTTTTTTATATATATTTTTATATATATTTTTTTAATATATTTTTTAAATAATTTTTTTATTTTTTGTTTTTATATTTTTTCCTTAGCCTTTGCTAGGGTATTAACAATTTGACAAACTGTAAATTTTTTTTTTTTTTTTTTTTTTTATTTTGAATTTTCACTCGCTGCAGCAACAGATGTCAGAGCTTTAGAGAATGAGGCGTGTTTCTTTATTATTATTTTTTTTTACTTGTCTGCCGCCAGTTCGTGTAAACTCTGTGCAGAGTGTAAAAAAAAAAAATATATATAATAAAAAAAAAGGTCGAAAACGCATTTTTATTTATTTTTACACCGACTCGTCAAATGGGTTAATAGTGGGAAAAAAATGTGTGTGTGTGCTCGCTTTTTGGGCCATGACGACGATGATGATGATGATGATGATGATGACGACGATGACGTTGTTCATCATCATGATTGAGTTACTCAAATGAAGATGATGATGATGTTGTTGGTGTTGGCAATTTGATAGTCAGGTAGTAACAATATAACCAGTTTGACCGGATGAAACGGCACGCTTAGAACTATACTTATATATATATTTAATATATATGTATGTTCATTATTTTTTTTTATGAACATGGGCATTACGTAATGCCTGTAGATCTTGCACATAATTTCTGTTTAAAATATAATCATAATAATTGTTGTATTTTCTCTCTTAATGTCATCCAAAGTGCTGTCATACTTCCTACTTACGTATTGTCTATCAAAATGTTTATTTTATTATTGATTTTTTACTCAATAATATTTGCAAATTGTCAGCACTCAATTTGAATTGTTTTTATATTTATTATTGCATTTTGTTTGCATATCATTTGCAATTTCATTCAATTAAAAAATAAGCAGATAAATTTATCAATGAACAAGTGAAAAGTAAAAGTTTAGCTAGTTAATTGTTTAAGGCTTTAATGAATGGCCACTTAAATGCATTAAACAATTAAATTAACAACAATTGTTGACATAGTAGTAGCAGCAGTTAATTAGTTAGTTAAATATTTTGTTACGTTTGCAATTTTGTTTTAACATAATAAAAATTGTAATGAGATGAGAATACAATTTGTTTTTTTTTTTTTTTACAAATAAATTGAGTTAAATTTTTTTAAGAAATTTGTGTCAAAGTGTTGCTAAAAGATATAGAAAACAATAAAACAATTTAATTTTCCCTCTAAATTTATAGCAGCATTTTGAATTCCGGACTTTTAAAAGTCGATTTACATGTCAAATGAGTAGTTGATTTAAAAAAAAATATAAATAAAATAGTCTGCCTAGATAATCGAAAAAAAGTTAAATTATCCATTTTTTTTTTTTTTTTTTATTTTTTTTGGAAAAGGTAGAATGAATTAATAGATAAACAACGTTCATAAAGGGGATATTTGACGATTCCCGTCTGCCTTAAAATTCAAAATAAAAATAAAATAAAGAAAGGTAGCTTTGGTAAAGTGAAAATAATTCCGAATATATTTTAATGATATGAAATTTTTTTTATCTTTTTGATAATATAATAAAATGGACTTCAAGCTGTCATACAACATTTTAATAGATTGTTCGTTAAGAATTTCTGCCGATTTGAAATAAAAATTTTATTTAAAAATATGTAAAATAAAAAAAAAGATTTTTTTTATTTTATTTTTTTTTAATCCAATTTTTGCCCCAAAACTAGAACAATTATAATTCTTGCATTTTTTTTTTTTTTGATTTGTATTTTTTTTTTTTTTTTGATTTGTATTTTTTTTGTTTTTTTTTTAAGATAAAATATTTGCGCAAAATTACAAAAAATTAAATTAGCTCTATTTATTTACTAATGCTCTGTCTGTTTATATTTAAAATGAGACTCTATTAAATTACATTTAAAATATAAATTATAATTCCCAATCAGTTTTATCAAATGGGCTTTATGAATTCTATTAAAATAACACTGAAAAGCACAATCTGCATTATTTTTTTTTATCGAATATGTCACTTAAAGCCTGTTTAAAACATTTTCACTATTTTCACATTTTTTTTTTTTGCATTTTACTCCCTTTCAGTGCACTTTTTAATTGCAACAGATTGTAAAAACTATACTTTTTCAATATCTTAATCGATTTAATCGATATATTTATCAAAAACTAACGATTGTTGTGGATTATGCATTTGACTCTTCTCTTGAATGCAGCTTCAAAGTTGTTTACAAAAAAAATTCCCATTGATTTCAACTTTTCCATTTTACTCTCATCTCTAATGTCTCTATCTCTTTTGCTATATACAAGTATATAAGAGATACGCCTCTGTGATTCAGTGTGACATACTTTTTATTGTTGTTGTCATTGGCTGCTGTTTCTCCTGTTGTTGTTGTTGTTGCTGCCTAATGTGCAATATAGAAAAAAATAATTTTTTTTTTTGTTGTAATGCGTGCACAGTTATTTTTAGAAGAGCCCAAATGATGATGATGACGATAATGATATTATACGCTGTTTATCTTACATTTTTTTGGTTAACACTTTAATGTTAATGAACCAATAAAAATCTTATTGTTATTTGCACTATATAGGCATTATTTTTAAGGCGTGGTTTGTTATAAATTTAATTTTTGGAATAGTTAATATAAAGTTTATACAGTTTAAATAAAAAAAATTAATTAAAAATCAAGCTAAAAAAATTAAATTTCTAAATCAAAAGCTCTTACTTTGAAGCTAAAAACAAGTTAAATTTCTAGCTAAATTGTATATAAAGAAAATACTTATATAGTTTATACTGTTTAAATAAAATAAAAAAAAAAATAAAAATAAAGCTAAAAAAATGAAATTTTTAAAGCAAAAGATCTTACTTTGCAGCTAAAAATATAAAATTTCTAGCTAAATTTTATATGAAGCAAATACTTATAATCAATTGGCAAACTTATTAAAAATAATAATACTTATATTTAATTGTTAGAAAAAATATTAATTTATGATTCAATATTGAAATTTACAATGTCTAAAATTTATTAAAAATTTTATTTCTAAAACTTTACAAAATTCTCTATTAAAGACTTTAAAATACTTCTAATCAATTGGCAAACTGTTTTAAAATAATAAAAGTTATGTTTTATAGTTTAAAAAATATGCAATATTAAAATTAACAGTATCTAAATTTTATTTAAAATTTTTTCGCTCAAACTTTACAAATTTTTCCATTATAGACAAGCTCATTGATTGTGTAAACCTTGAATTTGAACTGTCTACTATAATAAAATATATTTCTAAGCAACATTATTCATTTTATTCTTAACTCGCTTGTCTTTTGTAATATTGTTTGCTATAAATAATTCTATAGAGCAAATCAAAACGAATAGTCATAGTTTGTTAGCCATAAATGCTGTCATTGTTCACAGTCAAGTGCAAAAATAAAATAGAAGAAAATAAGAAAAAAAAATAAAATAAAATATTCCATGTCTACAAAAGTCTAGGTTGTCTCATATCTTTGTATCTGTATCTTTTGCTTTGCATCTAAAGTCGCTTAAAGTTCTACAAAAGTTGTTTGAAGTTTGGCAAACTAGTTTTTTAGCTGAATTTTGTGTGGGCGCGTCACAAACAAAAAAAAATTAATTTTTTTTTTATTTTTTTATTAAACATATTTTGCTGCTTCTCCAAACGTTGCTTCTCTTTTTTTTTGGCAGCGCTTCTCTCTCTTTCGCATTGATTTTTCCCAGCATAATTTTTTTTTTTTTTTTTTGTTTGCCTTAAGGCTTTTCTCCAGCATAAATTACATTAACTAACAAAGGAACAAAGCTTAAATTAGCAAAAAAAAGTTGTGTCAACTGGCTAGATACCCTGTGCAGTTAGAACTTAACTAAAAATGGAGAAAAGTGAAGTTTAAAATAAATGAGCATAGTATAATAAAGATAAAGTATTTAGTTAATATATTCAAATTCACAAAAAATTTTTAGAAGAAATATGCTTGTGGAATTTTCTATTTAATTTAAATTATTGTAGAGTCATTTTTTGACTTTGTAGGGAATACAATAGATCTAAATAATAAAAACTGGATTATTACAATGTTTTTCATTATTTAACTAGTCGATTTCAAGTCTATTTTTATATATTTAAAAGAAAAGTTTCTTAATTTTTATTTAATAAGCCAAGTAAATTTCTATTAAAACTTAAACTAAAATTTAAACTAAATCCTAAAATCCTCAGAAATTATATAAATAGAAATTATATATTCTTGGACTAAATATTTTATAATAAAGCTTGTTATATACCCTTGCAAAAAGGGTAATAGAATTTTGTCAATAAATATCTAATGCAGACTCTCGACTCTTATGGATCAAGATATGCCTAAAAAAACTATCGGCGACTATCGATGGTTCAAAATTAATTATCGTCGAATATCGATGGTGCCTACTATCGATAGTTCTTCAGCTCTAAAGCAGAGTAGGAAACTTTTCATTGTTGAAAAATATTTTTTTTAATTTAAATAATTTTTATAGAATTTTTTTATATAAATATAATTATTTCTATGGTCAGATGCTCCAGAAAAAAAAACATTTTTATAATATTAATCAAAACATTTCTCATAAACGGACAAATTTAATAAAAATTAAATGGAAAATTTGTATAATTTTTTTTTAAATATTTTTTTTCCTTTTTTTTCTTTCTTTTTTTTTTAAGGAATATTTAATGTTAAACCAAAGCCATATTTACGTGTCTACCATAATTAAATTAAATTTCAACTAAACTAAAATTGTTTTCTAATAATTCAACTGAATTGTAAGCATGTAAATATATTAATATTAAATAAAATATCTAAAATATTCATAAATGAAATGATCACATTAAATATTTAATAAAATATCTTAAATATTCATAATTGAAATAATCACATTAAATAAACAAAAATTTCTGTTCTTTTGGCTGACTTCAAAATGTAGGAATATATGAATATTTTAAAAAATTTTTAAATTGATTTTTTTGCCCGCTTGAGCAGCTAAACAACCCGCTCTTTAATACACATATACCTACAGGGTATTTTGTATATGTGATTGCGGCTGTAGGAGCAAGGAAAAAGCTTTTCATTGATTTTTCACACCACATTGCTCAATATTGTTGTGCTGTAAAAATGTCCTTGATTGTTATTTTTGTTATTTTGCTCCTTTATTTATTTGTTCTGCTTCTTCTTTGCTGCTGTTGTTTGTTTGGCACTTTGATTTTGTTATTGTTGTTTTTATAGCCGCCTTCATGTTTATTAATGAGCCAGGTCTCGACAAACTGGCGCCAAAAAAAAAATAACAACGAAAACTTTATTTGAATTTTTTTACTCACAAAGTTGCAATAAAGTTGCCGCCGCTTTAAGCACAAAAGCGCACAACATCCCCCAAAATAAAGAGTATTTATATACATGTATATATTTAGTATTATATTATATTATGCCATCCATGAAATATGTGTGCTTAGTCCAATTGTCGACATCGTCTTCGTTTTTGTGATTAAAATCAACTTCATCAGCGCATTTTGCCATTTTCGGAACGCCTCAAGCGCAACAGCAGCAAAAATGTAATAAAAATCATATTTGTTGCGGCAAGCACGACTTTAAAATATACCCTATGAAAATTGTTTTTTAAATAATTGTTCAAATATTTTCAATTTTGTTTTGCTCATTTGCAAATAAAACCCTGTAAATATTTCTAGAAAAAATCGTTTGTTGATTTTTTCAAAAAGCATAATCAATTTGAATTTTGATTAATCGGTTAATCGATTTTTTGATAAAAAAAAAAAATAACTTTGTTTATTTGCAAATGAAACCCAGAGCTTAAAATATTTCTAATATAATCGATTGTTGATTTTTCAAAAAGCTCGTGCCATTTGAATTTCAATTAATCGGTTAATCGATTTTTTGATAAAAAAAATAATTTACAAAAAATTATTACTTCTAAATTAACCAAATAAATTAATTTCTATTAAGAAAATCAATAATAATTAGCTAAGATAAATAATAAAAGCTTTTAAACGTCAGAAATATTAAATTATAAATCAGAAAAATATAAAATATATATAAATTTCAATATTAAAATATACATCAGACATATAAAATATATTATATAAATTTCAATATTAAAATATACTAAATATATAAATTAAAACAAGAAATAAATATATCTATGCATATTAATAAAATTATAAAACCAATTACGCGATTTTCACGTAAACAAAAATCGATTAATTCATTGTAGCATTTTTTAAATTATCGATTTGAGTTACTTGACTAAAATAAACGATTTCTAAGCGACTATTTAATATTAAATAATAACAAAAAAATGGAAATCCTTTTGCTTTTTCTCCTCTCTCATTTTCAAATGAATTTGATTTACGATATACAAAATATATCGATTACTCTGTGATTTAATTGGGCATCCAGAATAATTTTCCTTCCAACCTTCACCGATATATCTAACAAAATGTATGCCCCACTTTATGTTTGTATAGGGTATATTTCAGACAGGAGCCACCCCCTTTGTCGTATAGCTGTGGGGGTTAGGCTTCTACTTCCTTCCACAATTTCCGGACATGATTCATGCGTATCAATCAAACTTTTTGCACATTTGTCATTTTGTTGGCTTCGGCTTTGGTAATTGGGGGCGGTTAAGTAGAATAAGACGAAGAAAAGAAGTTGCTGCCATATAATGTATATATATATATATATATATATATATATTGTATAGATTGTATTTCCACAATAAATTTATGTTTGCCAATTGAAGAAAAATCGATGAACTGCGACGTTAAATTGTCAGAAAACAGTTCAAATAAATGGGCGACAATTTTGTTAAAGTAATCTGAATTTTTATTGCTAATTTAAGAATCCTAAACGTAGATTTTTAAAAACTTTAAGAATCTTTTAAGCTACACACATAGCTGGTAAATCTCTGAAGAATCGTGAGGCGTTAAAGTATTTATAGACATTATACAAATCGTGCTAGAGACTGTAAACATATATTTTTTTGGTTGTGTCTTGAAGACATTTTGTGTAACAGTTCTCACGTTGTGCAATGCAGTTTACAGTTGCCTTCTACAACAGTTTCTTCTCTCTTTTTGCCGCTTTTGAAATTTCTTGGAACGTCTGCTTTTTTTTTTGTTCTTTGCTTTTAACTCATTACAATTATGTACATGTTCTTTTGTCTACAATGAAAGTTATGGAGCTTGTCTTTTTGGGCTTCTTTTTTTTAGTTTTTTAGCTTTTTTTAATGACTCTTTGAGCATTTGAAGAATTTGAAATGTGCAAAGTGTTTTGACCCCTCTAAAGAACCATAAGAAACCGAGCTATAAAAACGGTTTAACTTGCTTTCATTACCAAAAATTGTTGTCTTGAGTTTCCGGTGCAGGTGCTTCAATGATTTTGATGAATTACAATGATGTAATGTGACATAATCCAATGTGAATTTTATTATTCTTTTGATTTTTATTGTATAAATAATAAAATATTAAGAAAATCGATAAACGATTATTAATTCTTATACAATTGATATAATTCGATAATTGTTGCAATTTGAAACTGATTAAAACAACAGTTTATGTACTATCGAGTTGACTTTTGATTGCATTGTTAAAAATATGTTTTAATTATTTTTGAATGCTTGTTTATACATAAATCTTCTTGTATCTGAATGTACGCTTCTAATTAAATAAACAAATACATTGAGTAATTATCGATTTATTTAAAGAATTAATATAATCTGAGGACACAACTGTGTGTATGCTTTTTTATCGAATAAATTTGCTTATAATGGAACTTGTCGATAAATATTTATATGAATATCAATAAATCGATCAATATTTATATGAATATAAAAAAAATAGATCAATATTTATATGAATATCAATAAATCGATCAATATTTATATGAATATAAAAAAATTTGATCAATATTTATATGAATATAAATTAATCGATTAATATGTATATAAATATCAATAAATCGATCAATATTTATATGAATGTCAACTAGTTTTACTCAAATGAAATATATTAAATAAATCAATTAATTAATGTAATTTTATGCCATTTTAACTATATGCGTTTCTTTCTTTTTAATCGATTTTCGAGTAGGCAATCGAATGTATTTTATTATTATAATTTGTTAATGATTTATCGACTCTATGTCAATTTGTATGTTATTATTTTTACTATAAAGAAATGCAAGAAAAAATTATCGTTTATGTTCGATAAGTGTGGATTAATTGACAATAATATCGATCGATATATCATATGAAAAAAAAATTGAATGATTGTTCGTCTATTCTTTATATCTCCAATCTATACTACTACTACTAAATCTGCTCAAATAGAATGCAAAGAATTATTATTAATATTGGTAATTTAAATATTGCTACAGTTTATCGACTGTCGTGTATGTTATCGATTTTTTATAATTTTTTTATTTTTATTTTTTTTTATTTTTTTTTTTGTTATTTATTTATTTATTTTTTTTTTTTCCAATTTTTAAGCGAATTTAATAAACACAATTGTTGTATAACTACTTTTATGCCTGTGCCACACTTTTTTGGCAACTCGTTTATCGTTTAATCGATATTTTTATATTTCTGTAATTTAATAACAGAACTTATGTATACCTAAATGTAACCCAAATGTGTTTCTGTTTAACTAATAAGCGATTTTGTTTTATGCCCTCAAATGTCTATAAAATGTACCGACAATATTTGCATTTCGTTACAAAAAAAATTTGCCACATATCTCATGCCACAATCAGTTGGCTTCTCATGTGCCTAGCTAAGCGTCTAGCCTCTACTTGCAACACAAGAGAATCAACATGAACAACAACAACCAGGACTCAACTCAAGTGTGTGTATTTGGTGTGTAGAGGAATCCCAGAGCATAAACAACCCTTTTTAGTATTCCGGCATCCGGAGAAAGGCGAAAAAAAAAAATGCAAAAAAAAAATGTAAAAAAAAAAATACTTCAATCCAAAAACGCAAATCCCAGTTGCTGTTGCAAGTCCTGGCTCTCTAGTCCTGTTTCTCTTTTATGTCAAATGTTAAGTACGGGCATGTACATCAACTCTGTCGTCTGGTTGAATTTTTTTTATATATTTTTTGTTTAAGGCGCAGCGCATTCATTTCATTTCCATTCATTTTATGAATCAGTCTGTCAGGGCAGTGAAGTAATGCGGCACCATCCAAACCCCCCACCACATCCTTGATGAGTCATCGTTCGGGATATATTGTGCCTACCTGCCATCATGTGCCACGTGTCCTTGTTTGTATTTGTTTTTGTTTTTGTTTGTTTGTTGGTGTTGGGCTTAAAAACGTTTCGTCTTCTCATAAAAAAAAAAATAAAAGGGGTTATAGCAGTCGACAAAAATCGATAAATGAAGTCGATACATACAAAGGCATTTCGTGTTTAATTGTATAACAATATTGCATAACTGTACACTTGGGATTGGGTTTATCGATAGCTGTGATTTTGTACACTGAAAACATAACTCTACACTCTGTTTGCATTTATCGATTTATCGGCTTTTTTACTTGGTATAGTTAAAAGCGATTTTTTGTAAATTAAGTCTTGTTAAGGTTATTATATAAATAATAAATAAAATAATAAATAAAAACATTTATCGTATAATAAATTTCATAACTCTACACTCTGTTTGCATTTATCGATTTATCGGCTTTTTTACTTGGTATAGTTAAAATCGATTTTTTTTTAAAATATTTTCTCATCGCTAGTTACATTTTTTTATTTATTTATTTGGTCTTGTATTCATATTTAATACTCGTATGTAAATTAGGAGTTTTTTTTTAATTCAAGGTTTAAATAATCCCCGTACATATATCTATATCTGGATATATATATTTATATAGTTTTATTTATATTATCTTTAATGCTTTTGATTAAAAAATCGATCAAAATAATTAGTTTTTATTTGTTTTTTAAGCTACCACAATTTAAACTCAGCAGATTCTAGTTTTATTATGCTCTTGGCATTCTGCTCAAATTAGATCCAAATTGGTCGGCTATATTATATAGCTGTTATTGGAAGAATCTGTGAAAATATTAATTTTAAGGAAAACAATTCTTTTATTTTTCAAATACCTATAGAATAATTAAATTCAATTAAAAACGCAAATATAAAAAACTGCCTATCGAAAATAGAATAAATATTTGTAAAAAATACAATCGAAATTCCAAACAAAAACGTTTTTTTTCTAATTAATAAAATGTATTATATTAATTTTTAAAGGCATCGAAGACCATAGCAGCTGGTACGCCATAAATAAAATACTTATACTATTATATTATTATTATTATATATAAAATAATATAAGAAAAAATAAATATATATTGGGTTGAATAGAAATAAATTTCTTATGTATTTTTTAGAGCCAAAACAATTAAGAAAGTTTGAAAATTTTTTAATTTTATTTTGTTTTATTTTTATTAGATACAATATATAAGTATACAATATATAGTATATATAAGTACAATATATAAGTATCTAATAATAATAAAAAAAATAGAATAAATAACTTTCAAACTTTCTTAATTGTTTTGACTATAAAAAAATCCATAAGAAATTTGTTTCTATACAAACCAATATATATATAATTTTTCTTATATTATTTTTTCTTATATTATTTTTTCTTATATTATTTTTTCTTATATTATTTCTTCTTTTCTTTTCAAAAATATTTTATTGAAATTCTAAACATGCTATTAATTTTGTTTGCTAATTACAAAGTTCAATTCTCATGCTCAACTTGAGCAAAGTGTGTAATTGGAAATGAATTCTATTGCTTTTGGAATTACTGATTAAATAAAAAAATAAAATTGATAAAAACAAACACACTTGACACTTTGAAAGCTTAAGTAGCCCTGGCTTCTTCTCCAGCTGCTCATATATATATATTTTCCAGGGTCTCTGGCATTGAAATACGAACAACCAATATTAACAGACAAATCACACAATTAGGTTGGAACCCCAGAATTCTTTTGTAATGCGAACTTAAACTGCGGGCTTTTCTACTCAAGGGAGAAGATGGAGGTTATATATGGAGCAAGGGTGCGAATGCGTCATTTATTTTGTGTTTGAGTCAGAGAAGAGAAAATTGAACGCGGTGTCAAATGCCAGTCAATGTAGTAAATACTATATATAAGTATTTCAATTTCAATTAGAATTACAACATTTACAGCTTTACTTGCAATCACTTTGAACTGAATGAACATGGGCGTGGGCGAAAGTATAGAAAGGGAGGAATTAGAGTGTATAAATTGAGGGCTGTTATTACTCATTTAGCATATACATTGTTGTTTATTGGTTTCTTCTACTCTCTTCCTTTCTCTCTCTTCTTTTAATGAGTCACAGTCAAAGTCAATTGGCTTGAAAGTCATTAAACAAGAAGCGTAAACAAGCAAAGAAATTAATTCAATCATTAAGTTAAGTGTAGAGTAGCTAAAAAGATTGTAAAATTCATATTATAACATGCATGTTAGTGCTGTAAAAACAAAAATGTTGTAATTGAAATATATCGTAAACGATTAGTTTTAGAAAGTTAGTTACATGTCGAATTTTTTTAATTGCAGTAAAATATTAACTATTTGGTAATTAGACAAAAAAAAAATAATTTTTTTCTTTTAAATGTTCTTAGTAATAAGAATAAAATATAAAAGAAAAAAATTGAATATAAAATTATGATCAAACTTTGTAAAATATTAATAAAATATATTAAACTAGTTGATGAGGCGCGCGCGTTGCTACGCCCTACCTCAAAAAAAACTTAAAAAAAAAACAAATTTTACCTTGAATCTAGATGTTTGGAAACAACTTTGAAAAATTGAATTAAACAATTGAATAAACTCACTTTTGTAAGACTTTGAACACGTTCCAATAATATAAACTAATTTAATAAAATACTGCCTAATATATATTTATATATATATATATATATATTCATAACGAAAAATATTCTCTAATGACGATTTAGTACAAAAAATTTGCATTTTTATTATTATTTATTTTTTATTTTTAATTTTTTTTTATTTATTTTTTTTCTTTTTATTTTTTTTTTTATTTATTTTTTTTTTTTATTTATTCAGACCTCAAACCAGCTAAATGATTACAATTAATGAGTGAAGGGAGTAAAGGGTCGTAAATCATAATCATTTACAAAAATTTAATCAATAAATTGCTTAAATAATATTTATATTTAACAATAATTGTTCTATATTCTCAATAAGTCTTGAATGTGATAAGTTAAGTTCTCTAAGAAAAATTTGTTTTTAATTTAATGTAATGCATTTTTAATAATGTAATGCATTTTAATTAATAACTTCAACTTTTTAAAGGTTTTTTTCTAAGCTGTTCTCACATTCATTTCGAATTAATTTCACTTTAAAAATTGATAGCCTACATTTAGGAGCAGGGTAAAAATACTTAAGCTCAGTTTCATTTTAATTCTTAAATTGATAAAATTTTAAAATCGCTTATGTTTATAATATTTCTTTATATTTAAACTGAATAATCATTATTATTATGATTGTGGCTACTGTACTGTGCTTGTGCCAAGAGCTCTCCTCTTTAATATAAATAAAAATAAAATATTTAAAAATATTTAAAATATGGAAAAAATAGAAAAATATGGAAAAATATATATTAAATATTAAAAATCACACTTTTTATGATTTTAAATATTTAATATATATTTTTCTATATTTTATATATTTTTACATATTTTAAATATCTTTAAATATTTCATTTTTATTTATATTAAAGAGGAAAGCTCTAGGAAATAATAATAATAATTTTCTTAATTTCAAGAATTGCATTCAAATAGTATTAACAAATTTATTGACACACAGGTTTTATTATTTATTGTAAAATCATTTTTTTTAGATCATTTTGTTTTTAATTTAAACAAAATTTAAATTAGAATTAATGCAGATTTTTTTGTTTCGTTTTTAAAAAATTAATAAAAAATATTGTTTAGAATATTTCGGTAATTTTTTTGAAACTCTATTTTCAGAGCTGTTTTTCTTTATGTTAAACATAAAATAAATATAAAATAGTTTTAAAAATCAACAACTTTTATTGTTATTTTAAGAATAACTTTTAGCAATGTGCTTTGGTATTTGAAATATGTAAATGAATATGTCAGGACTTGTTACTCTAGCTATCTCTTTCATTTGCGCTTTATCTCTGTTTCTCTTTCTATTTGACTAGTTTGGAAGTATAATAAATAAAAAAATCGTTTGCATGCCAGCGACCCATTAATATGGCCAACAACGATGTCAACTAAAACTTTTGTCCCATTTTTATGAGTCAAAGTTTATTTTTTGTATTTTTTTTTTGTTGATACCTTGGAGACGGCATTTGTTTTGGGCAGGGGAGTAGGTGAGTTGGGGGGAGTTTAGGGCATATCCTTGTTGGCATTTTTTTCGGTGTCATTGCACGTTTGACATGCACAAAGTGTCAACGCGCGACCCCGAACACGCCCAGTGCTCGAATGACAGTTAGAGTCCTTCCAGGGCAGGACGCGCTTAATTCCTACAATTTTTTTTTTTTTTTTTTTTTGACAATTCTATTGTGTGGCAGAATATATATATATATATATACTTATAGTACAGTATATACATGTAATAAAAGCTTTTCAGTGTACTGAGCACATTTTGCCAACCCTTGAGTTAAGCCCACAAGTTCACAATGTCCTTTTTGAGCCCCTGCAACGTCTTCTATGTCCACTTGCTGCTACTTTTCTCTTTTTCTCTTTTCTCCTTTTATCTCACTTTGTGGCGCCAAAAGCAGCTCCAATTTCATTCCATTATTGCCCAAGCCCCCAAAGTTTTTCCGGGTTGAAACGTTTAAAAGTATTTTTTTTTTTTTTTCGTTTCCTGTCGACAACATTAGAAAATTAGTTGCAAGTTGACTGAGCCTTTTTGAAGCAGAAAAAAAAAATGCATATACTTTAACTTAAGCGGGTTCTAGACGACTTTGTTATAAGCTTGGAACAAAGAACTTGTGCTTGAGAAGTTAAAAGATTTTTATAAAAAAAAAAATAAATAAAATAAAAAAATACAACAAATTAATCGATAATTTAAACTAGCGTTAAAGTAAAAATTTATATATAACTTAAATAAACAAAACCATTTAAAATTTAATGCATATTTACAATGATTTTGATTCATCATTATAGAAGATTAAAACTTAAAAAAAAAAAAAAATTAAAAATTAAAAATTACAACAAAAATATGTACACATTTTATTTTTATTTCTTTTTATTTTTTTATTTTTATTTCTTTTTATTTTTTTATTTTTATTTCTTTTTATTTATTTTTATTTTTATATCTTTTTTTTTTTGTATTCCTTTTTTTATTTTTATTCCTTTTTTTTTATTTTTATTTCTATTTTTTTCGATAGTTCAAAATATCGATAAACTTGCAGCACTGGGCTGCAGTACAGTAGCGTCAATTAAAACTAGCAATAAATAATTCTAAAAAAATAATCGATGAATGCCATTTTTTTTTTATTAAATTTAAACATTACTTGTTTGATTCAACAAATCGAAAAAATTAGCTAATTAAAGACAAAAAGGGTTTTTAAAAAATTATGTAACTACACACAAAATAATTTTATTAAATTAAAATGTATTTAATTAACTTCTATAAAGTTATTAAAAAAATACAAGGAAAGACTTTTTGGATGAAAAAACCATTTTTTCTATAGTATTTATAGATAGTAATATTTCACAAACTATATAAATAAATGTCTTATACCATCAACTAGAATTTCAATTGTCCACATTTTTGCTTGATGCCATAAAGTTGTATATTTGTTAATATTATCATTCTTCAGTTTCTTTCGTTTAGGAATATTATTAATTAATTTATTGCCATATTTAAAATTCAGTTTTTTTTCGCTGTTCTATTTTTTGCTGCTCCAATATCATTTCTTTTAGCTTTTGCTTCCGACATTTTCCACATTTTCTTAATCTAAATATGTTAAATTTAGAAATCTATATAATTATTGTTGTATATTTGATGGAATTGCATTAACCTCACGCTTATATGCACACATCTTTAAATACTTGGCCTTGTTATCATCAATTGTAGTATCTATTATTATAGGATCCCATATTGAGACAACTTTGTTAATATTATTAATATCGGTATTGTCCATTATGTGTTTTTTTGAGACAAAGTGTAATTGTTGTTGTATAAATTTTACATAGACTACTAAAAATGTTTAGCTCAAAACAAATTGACATTTAAACTGTCAATTAATAAAAATATTTAAAAAGCAAGCTTTGAGTTTTAATATTTTTAAGATTAAATATAAATAACTAAAACAATTAAATCGATTGTTTTGCAGCAAAAAAAAAAAAAAAAGAGTACTGCAATCGTTCATCGATTATTTTTACAGCAAATCGATTTTTCTATTCGCAATTTATTAATGCATAAATAATTGTAATAAATACTTTCGAAAAATTGAATTGAAAAAAGAGTACTCTAATCGTTCATCGATTATTTTTACAGCAAATCGATTAATATATGCACAATTTTCTAATTAATAAATCTATTCAGTAGCATTTATGAGAAGTCTAGATCAAACTCTCCCTAGGGACAGGAAAACACTTGACACTTAAGGAAATTCGAGTTATCATACTTAAGACAATTCTTATAACGATCAGAGAGTCCCTAGATCGCAAAAATATCGATAAAAAAGCTGCTGAATAAACTCAGAATATATAAGAATAAAATAAATGAAATGAAATGAAATAAAATAAATAAATAAATTTTATAGAGTAATTTTTGCGGCGTCTTGAGTCCTTAAAATATATTCCAATTTTTTTTTTCCTATTTTCTGTCTGCCTTTTGCTGTGGTTTTGGTTTCTTTTCTTTTATACTTCAAAAAGGCATTTTGTACATAGTTATATGCTACTAAATAAATATATAAACTTAATATATATATGTATGTATATAACTGGGTTAGGGCACATGCCATATGCAGATGGAAAAAGCTGTTGCAAGGCAGGGGCATGCCCCTGCTTCGTAGGCGCATAAAAGTATGCTATGGCATTTTGTTAAATTTGGTTTTTTATTTCTTTGCAACCCTCTTTGTAAATGTTTTTCTGTCTTGCTCCAACACTCTCTCTCTCTCTGTCTGCCTGTGTGATGACTCATATATGGTATGCCTCATGCCACATCGCTGTTTTTCTATAAAGATTTTAATCGTATTTCCAAGTAGCATAGGAAGCCAACGAGACGAGAGAGATAGGAGCAACAATCCAAAAACTAACATCAAGTTGGTCCTTTGGGGGGTACGGGTGGGGTTAAGTGGCAGGCAAGAGGGCAAAAAAAAAAAGCAGAGAACACAGCAGACAACTGACTCAAGGCAGAGCAAAATGAAAGGAAAGAAAGGGCATACGAGGGCTAAAAGAAAGCAACATGCAACATGCAATTTTGAAAAGGGTTAAGCCTTGGCTGTACACTTGAAAAAATTAAATAGCAAGAAAAAAATGTTTAGAAAATATATAAAACAAAATAAAATAATAATAAAAAATTCCGAAAAAAAAATTAAATAACAAGAAAAAAATTTTAAATAAAATATTAAGTAAAATAAAATAATAATAAAATAAAAAATCCGAAAAATTAAAAAACAAGAAAAAAATTTCAAATAAAATACATATGGCAAAATAAATTCAAAAAAATAAAAAATCCGAAAAATATTAATTAACACGAAAAAAATTTAAAATAAATTTCATATATAGCAAAATTAATTTAAAAAAAAAAATTCCATCAACAACATTGTTTTATTCATGATCTACATACGCTTTTTGAGTCTTTCGATCAAATTAAAAATAAATTGTTCTTTAAAAGAATTTTAAAAAAATTGCAAGACTTAAAACATAAGAGGATAATTTTAATATATTTCTCTCTCTCTCCAAAAGTTAAATGGAAAAAAAAATTAAATGTGGCAAAAAAAAATCTAATGTTAATAAAAGAAAAAATAAATTTAATACAACAACTGGAAAAATTAAAAGTTTATATAAGAAAAAATAAATTTAATACGATAAATGAAAAAATTAATTTCTCTGATTTACGGTCCCTAATATAATTCAACTTAACGGCAAAAAGTTTGACTTTCTATAACCAAAAAAAAGAAATAAATAAAAATATACAGTTTTCTACGTTAAATTTTAATTTTTAATTAGCATTTAAAATTATTTAAAGTATTATTCTTATGACAATAGAAATTTTGCGGTTAAATAGAAATTTTTGTAATAAATATTTGAAATACAATTTTTCTATAAATTCTAAAGTGATGCAAAGATTTGTGTATTTTTTTTTGGACATTCTTTGTATAAATAATATTTTTAGAGAATTGAATTTAAAAATATAGTTTTATATAATATTTGCTATTTTATATTTTATTTAGATTCTTACCTGCAATAAGTTTTCATTGTTTTTTTTTTTTTTTTTTTTTTACATTTAAAAATATACTTTAAATTTTTCCCAGTGCAGACAAGCCTTTGGGCCAACTTAGCAGCTGTTCAGTTCTAAGTCTGACTGCACATTTTAGTTGCTGTATTTACCCAAAAAAAAAAATAAAAAAATAAAAATAAATATAAAATAAAATGCTCAACATATTTTTTGGTCACCTGACCGCTTGACTGCCTTCCCATGACGATGGTGTTGTCTGATGGTGACGCCAACGCCAACGCCGACGCCGTCACCGACTTGGTTGAGTGAACTTCAGTAACTGAGCAGCCGGAGATAAGGGAAGTTTGGATTGGGGGTCGTATATAGTTGTATTTATAACTGGAGTTGGAGTTACGAGAGGGGTTAACTGTGGGCTTTAGCCCATGGCTTTTAACCTTATAAGCTATACTAGAGCTGGGCAACTTAATGTGTCATTGGCACAACATCATCGTCATTGCGCGTCCTGGCAACAATTGTTATTCGTCGTCGCACTCTGATGTAAGCTGATTAAAAACAGGACGAAAAGGACTTTGTTTGGTTCCTTATATCATGCAGTTAACCATTTGGTTTGGTTTGTTATGTGGAAGTAAAAAAAAGGGCAATTAAAATGAGTTGACTTTTGGTTTACTTAAAGCAAAAGTATTTATCATCATAGAAATTTCGATTTAATAATGTATTTATTATAGTATATTGTATTTATTAGGTTTACTATCAGATTAAAACATTTTCATTGCATTTATGCTTTGTGTTGCATTCGTAAACGTTCTACGGCCTTTTTGTTGTAAGAAAAATACAAATTATATAATACTTTAGTAGGGCAAAATATAAAATAATATAGTATTTTATATAATAGGAAAAAATACTAAAAATACTATAGTATTTTTGATCGTGCTTTTAATTTTGTGCATTTATTTGCAGGAAAAATTAATTTTAGTTTTTTTTTTGCCTTTGCGTTGCATTCGTAAACGTTTTACTGACTTGCCTTTTTTTGGAAAATTTTAGAAATGCAAACAAAGAGTGCAATGGTATGTTTATTTTTAGTTTTGTGTGCTTACGCTCTGGTAAAAGTAACTGGTTTTTTGAATTCTTCATTTTGTCACATTCGTAAACGTTTTACTTACATTTTCCTGTCAGTTATGTAGGAAAACATAATATTTATAGCAGTTTATAAGGTTTGTTTACAGTTTTGTGTGTTTGAATTCAAGCTAGAACATTTGAATTGCATTTCTTCTTTTTGCCGCATTCCTAAACGTTTTACTGACTTTCTTCAATTCAAATGATTTTAAGATTAACAACAAAATTTTTATATATTTCTGATTGCTTCCCAACTTCAGCATTTACTCACAGTCGACAGCATTTGATTTGAGTTTCTTTTCTATGTAGAATTCGTAAACGTTTTACTGACTTTTTTGCATTTTAAAGATTATGTAGACTGACAGCCAAAATATTATATATTTAATTTTATTTATTATTATAAACTTTTACTCTCAATCGAGAGCATTTGTTTTGAGTTTCCTTATTATGTTGCATTCCTAAACGTTTTACAGACATTCTTCTAATAGCAATGTAGCTGCAATTATTGCAATGGTATATAAAAGAACTCAAAATAAATACATTTCTTATAGCAACTTCAACTACAATAGCAATTAAGCATAAATTCCGATTAATTCACAGCTCATATAACTAACAATTAAACTGATTAGCATTCAATCTAGTAAATATATATTATCGATGGAATGTTATGCTGCCTTTCATATTTATTTTGATTAGCTTATTACAACTTGTATTTATATTATGTATATATATAAGTTAATTAAAGAAAATTTCCTATTATATATATATTTCCTGGTCCTGGGTAATTGAACTCATTAAGCGCCGGGGGCTAACAAGTTGAATTTCCACATTTAATTTGACTTAATCAACAATGTTTGCTTTACATTTTTTTGATGAGAAATTTCTTGCTTTTTCTTTTGATAATTATGACAACTTGTTTAATTTTCAATTTTGTGTATGTGTCATAACTAAAAAGCTGAAAGATGTAGAAATATTGGGGTCAGAGCTGCTTTTTTTTTTGTTTTTTCAAGCTGTCAAGTAATTGCAATTAAGCGCAAAGGAAGTAAACGAGAGCAAGAACTCAACTCAATCTTATATCATATATATCTCTCTGTCTAGCTCTCTATTCTTCTGCATATATATATATATATATAAAGATATATATATATAGTATAACACTCAAAAGCTCAAGTCAATTATGTGAAATACTCGCTCGCTGCTTGAGCTTGTTAAGCGTTATATATATATTATAATTTTTCATTTTTTTTTTTTTGTATTGTACTTAAGATTGAATTGCAGCTGTGTCACCTCTTTACCCCGATACAAGCCCAACCCCCGCCCGGGTCATGGTATAGGTCAATCATTTGAATTGTTTTTAAGTGCTGTAAGTTAGTAAAAAGTCTGAAAAAGTCTAGCAAGGGTTAAAGTTTGACTATTGTAAGTTTGTTGAACCTGTAATTGTTCTGATTGTGACTTGTAATTGATTTCGTTTTTTTTTTTTTGGTATGGCATAGTTTCAATTTATAAAAATAAAAATTGAATTTGACTTTTACAAGCCTCGATCTCAGGATCTTTAAGAGCTAGAGTTAGTAAATTAGTATGTGTGTGCACTTGTAACATTTATTTATTATGCATGTTTTAATTTAAAATATATATCAGGGTTTTGCTGAAAATCTAGTCAAATGAATTTTATATACAAAAAAAAAAAAATAAATAAAAATAAAAAAAAAAAATAAGAAAAATAATTCAATATTTAAAATAAGTTGAATTAAAAATGACCTGAAAATATTTAAAAATTTCAGGATCATTATATTTTGACATTTTAAAAAAATATTTAGATATAGTCATTGTGTGTATTATAATATAAAATATTATGTCAATTACATGATTAAACATGTTTTCCAACTTTCTGCAGCACTTTTAAGATTTAAGACTCTTTTTTTAAGAGAGAATTTCCATATATATTTTAATCAGAAATAATGTGTTTTTTATGGCTGAAAAAGTAGAACTCAAAAAGCAATTTTAATTAATTTTTGTTCAACTTAAAATCCTAATAAAACAGTTTATAGCTAAATGTGAAATTTTGGTTTTTATTCTCATTAAGTAAATTAAGACAAAAATAGAAAATAATTTATTTAGGCAAATACTTTTATTTATTTATTATTTTTGGGTTTTTTATTCACAAAAAATATTATACTTTCGATATTTAGCTATAAAAATTCGTAATAATTTAATTTGGGCAAAAAAAAAAATAAATCTTAATTTAGAGTTTTAAAATTTGAGCAAAAAAAAATGTATATATTTTAATAATATTTTTTTTTTTTGTAGTGCCAATAAAAAAAATGTTCTTTAATAATTAAAAAAAAATAATTTCCAAATTATCAAAAAGAAAAAAAAAAAATATCTCTCGAAATAAAATAAACTTTAATAATTATTATTGTTTAATTCGTGAGATAATACATTTTTTGATAATTTTGAAATTATTTTTTTTTAAGGTTCCACTATTTTTTTGATTAGAAAAAATGAACAGATTTTCGACATTTAACTTTAGCTTTAATTTTTTATTTATCAAAAAATTATTATTGGTTTCAAAGTCTTATTGAAAGTTCAGAAAATAAAAGGTATATGTATTACAATATATATATAATATATTTCATGCGATTTTTAAAAGTAAAACCTTTATTACTTTTTTTTCTTGGTTCCTTTTTGAAAACAAAAATATCAAATTTTCAATATTTAGCTATTAAAAAGTCGTAAAAAGATTTTCAGCAAAAAATAAAACTCAATTATCAATGATTTTGGGGATTAGAGAAAATACATTTTTTTCGAGCAAAAATATATTTTTCTTCGACATTAAGCTTTAATTAATTAAATAATTAACCTAACATAATTTTTATTGTCAGTCTTATTAAAAGTTCAGAAAATAAATATAATATAAATATATATAATAATAATTGATAAAAAATACAATTTTTATAATTAAGTTATAATAGTTGCACTTTATTAATAAAAAAAAATAAAAAAATACAAATTGTATTACGAAACATTAAATTTTTTTTAAATTGCTTGTAAAATTGTTGCAAATGAATATTTTAATCAATAACAAGTCGATGGGGAATACTCTTGCATATATTTACTACTATATATATATATATATATATATTTTCTTGCTATAAAACTGATAACTAATGCAATTACTTTTATTTTTTTATAATTACAGCTATAGCTGGATTAAGAATGGCAAAAAGTTTGATTGGCAGGCATACGATAATCGTATGCTCCGTCAGCCAGGACGTGGCACATTGGTGATAACCTCACCGAAGGATGAGGATCTGGGACAATATCAATGTTTTGCCACAAATGAATTCGGTGTTGCCACCTCGAATTCGGTATTTGTGCGTAAAGCCGAATTGAATGCCTTCAAAGATGAGGCAGCCAAGAGTGTACAGGCGGTGGAGGGTGAGCCCTATTCGCTGCAGTGTGAGGCACCCGATGGTTGGCCAAAACCCACTGTTAATTGGCTAATACAAAATACCATAGATGCGGGCATTAAATCAATTAATAACTCTCGCATGACCCTCGATCCGGAGGGTACGCTCTGGTTCTCCAATGTGACGCGTGATGATGCAAATAGTGATTTCTGGTATGCCTGCTCAGCGACCTCGGTATTCCGCAATGAATATAAAATTGGCAATAAAGTGTTGTTGGATGTCAAGCAGATGGGTGTGAGTGCATCACAGAATCGTTATCCACCCCGGCGGCAGTATGTGACCCGTAAAAATGAGGTGGCATTGCGGGGTAAACGTGTTGAGCTGTATTGCATTTACGGTGGTACACCGCTACCGCAAACCGTGTGGAGCAAAGATGGACAACGTATTATGTGGAGTGATCGTATAACGCAGGGAAATTATGGTAAATCATTGATCATACGACCCGTGGGCTTTGAGGACGAAGGCACGTACAGTTGTGATGTCTCCAATGGCGTGGGACAGGCTCAATCCTATTCAATTAATTTGAAGGTGCACGCTATACCCTACTTTACCGAAGAGCCGGAGATACAAAATGCCGCTGAGGATGAGGAGGTGATATTTAATTGCAAGGCTGCAGGACACCCGGAGCCAACAATCCAATGGATACACAATGGCAAACCCATAGCACAAAGTGAACCCAATCCGCGACGCACAGTTACCAATAATTATATCAAAATTGTGAATCTCATTAAATCCGATACGGGTAATTATGGCTGTAACGCCACCAACTCCTTGGGCTATGTCTACAAGGATGTCTATTTGAATGTGCTGGCCCTGCCGCCAGAGATACAGGAGCCGCCACGGCATGAGGCAACGGTGAATGGACGTAATCTGACAATGCGTTGCCGTGTCTTTGGTGCACCCAAACCCCAAGTCAAATGGCGTCACAATAGCAATTGGTTAACGGGCGGACGTTATAATGTCCTGGCATCGGGAGATTTGGAAATCAATGAGGTCACCTTTGCCGATAATGGCAATTATACGTGTTTAGCTGTGAATAAATTTGGCAATGAAACGGCACAGGGTTCCTTGGTGGTTAAGGAACGCACCAGGATCACACAGGCGCCACAAAATTATGAAGTTGCCGCTGGCAATTCGGCGACATTCCGTTGCAATGAGGCACACGATGATACCTTGAATTTGGAAATGAGTTGGTTGAAGGACTCGCAACCCATTGATTTCGATGCCGAGGCACGTTTCGTCAAGGCCAATGATAATTCCCTTACCATAGCCAAGACAATGGAATTGGATTCCGGTGAATATACATGTGTGGCACGCACAGAGCTGGATGAGGCCACCGCGAAGGCCAATTTAATTGTACAGGATGTGCCAAATGCACCGCGTTTAATTGGCATCACTTGTCAGGCGGATAAGGCTGAGATCTCCTGGGAGCCACAGGGTGATAATCGTTCACCCATCCTACATTATACCATACAATTTAATACATCCTTCACACCCGCCTCATGGGATACGGCCTATGAGAAGGTGCCAAGTACGGATCATTCGTTTGTGGTGCAAATGTCACCCTGGGCTAATTATACATATCGTGTAATTGCATTTAATAAGATTGGTCCATCTCCTCCATCGGGACATAGTGAATCGTGTACCACACAACCGGATGTGCCATTTAAGAATCCCGAGAATGTTGTCGGTCAGGGTGATGATCCAAATAATCTATTAATTTCGTGGACACCCATGCCAGAGATTGAACATAATGCACCAAATTTCCAATATCGTGTTAGCTGGAAACGTGACATACCCGCGGCGGCATGGGAGAGCAATGATATCTATGATTGGCATCGGAGCAATTTGATCATCAATGATCAGCCGACATTTGTTAAATATCATATTAAAGTTGTGGCCATTAATGAGCGTGGTGAATCCAATGTTGCCGCCGAGGAGGTTATTGGTTATTCCGGTGAGAATCGTCCTTTGGAGGCGCCCACAAATTTCAGCATGTTGCAAGTGACGAGTGCAACGAGCGCCTATGTGGCATGGAATCCAGTTAGTGAGGCATCCATACGTGGACATTTCAAGGGTTATAAAATTCAAACATGGACCGATAAAGAGGGGGAGGAGGGTCTTCGGGAGATCCATACAACGCACAATGAAGCGCTTGTGTCACAATTTAAACCGGATTCGAAGAATTATGCACGTGTCTTGGCCTATAATGGTCGTTTTAATGGTCCACCTAGTGCTGTCATTGATTTTGATACTCCGGAGGGTGTACCCTCGTCGGTGCAATCGTTGGAAGCCTTTCCCCTGGGCTCATCTGCCTTTTGGTTAACCTGGAAGAAACCGCTGAATCCCAATGGCAAATTGACGGGCTATAAGATCTATTATGAGGAGGTCAAGGGCAGCTATGTGGGCGAGAGACGTGAATATGATCCGCATATTACGGATCCGCGTGTCACGCGCATGAAAATGGCCGCCTTGAAACCGGATACCAAATATCGCATCTCCATTACGGCCACCACCAAAATGGGCGAGGGCACTGAGTGAGTATTTGGAATTTTTGAATTTTTTTAAATATATATTTTAATTAAATTTGGATTATTTTCCCCTAGGCATTACATTGAGAAGAGCACCTTGGGCGAGGGTAGTGCAGCACCCTCGAAACCTTCCCTAACCTGGGAGCAATTGCCCTCGACAAATGGTTTGCCCAGTTATCGCATCAATTGGGTGCCCAGCACTGATGGACGTTCCGGTTCACATTTCTTCACCAAATATAGGTGAGAAATTTTTGTTATAAAAGAATTGGAATTTAGAAAAAATTGTATTGCTATAAATACAATATAATATTTTATTTATATACTAACTGACACAGCGCGCGTTGCTACGCCCTCTCTTAAAATAAATATATATATTATTCAGAAATTTTGTCATAAAAGATTTATTGGCAGCACATGCAATTGAATTTAGAAAAATTGTATTGCTATAAATACAATATAATATTTTATTTATATACTAGTTGACTCAGCGCGCGTTGCTACGCCCTCTCTTTTAGAAAAAAAACTATAAATTATTGAGAAATTTTGTTATAAAAGATTTATATATTAATTGGCAGCACATGAAATTGAATTTAGAAAAATTATATTGCTATAAATACAATATAATATTTTATTTATTTACTAGTTGAATCGGTGCGCGTAGCTACGCCCTCTCTGCGCAGAAAAAAATATAAACAATAAATGTATACATTTTAATATTTTATTTATATTTTTTTATCAAATCAAATCAAAATAATTTAATACATCAGAAAATTAAAAAAAATTTTTTTTTTGTTATTTTATTGAATAATATAAATTCAGTGCTTCAGCTTAAAGTGACAAATGTTTGCAAAAATAAACTCGCTTTCTCGATATCTGGAGGAACTAGTTCTCTACAGTTATTATATCAATATTCACAATCACTTTGTCATAATAAATATCCTAATGAAAAGGAAATAAATCATAATATATAATAATATAAATAATATAAATAAAAGTTTATATAAAATATAAATTAATAAAAATTTTCAAAACATGCTTGAAGTGCAGAGATTATTTTTTAAAGATTTTATTGGTATATTTTTCTCTGATTTTTCGAGAGATTTTATTTCTTTTTATTTTTTTTTTTTTTAAAGACCGAGTGAAATATACTAATTAAATCTTTTAACGCTAATCTCTGCATTTCAAGCATGATTGGAAAATTTGACAATATTTTTCAATATTTCTTTAAAATAGTTACTTTTTAAATTTATCAAAAATCTGCAGAAATAATTATTTTTTTTAAGACAAAAAGTAGAATATAAATTATAAACGTTACATTTGCTGTAAAAATTCGCTTTGCTATAAAGAATTCAAAAATTTCGCTGGATGCAAACGCAATCTCAAACAATTCTTCAAACTTTTCCTATACCTTTCATTTTTGTAATCTCAAATACTTTAAAAATTTCGAGAAAGCCATTTTTTCAAACAATTGCAAGAAATCAATTTTAATTAAAATAAATACAGAATTTTTTCAATATTGCTTTGCAGCAAAATAAAAGCTTCAAATAAGATTTTGAACTAAAAAAAATTTGATCAAAATTTAATTTACTATATAATAACGCTACCATAGGAACAATCAGTTGAAAATTTAATATTTTGTTAACAGAAAATATATTTTCGACATTTCATAGTCGCTGTTTTATCTAATTCAACTCTTCAATGACAATCAGCTTATCTTCTTATATTTTTATCATTATATAGTAAAAATAAAAAAAATAAACAAATTAATTTTAAACCCAATTCCAATTCTTTATAAAAAAAAAGCTTATATCAAGAAATAAACCTTTTTTTTTTTTTAAATATATTAAATAATTAAAACAATTTTCAAACATTTACAGAATCGAAGGTGAAACCGAATGGAAAACTATGGTGCATGAGAAGGCAAGAGATTATCAGGATGTTGCCAGCTTAGAACCGGATACGGTTTACGAATTCCGTGTCGTTTCCGTCGATGGACATTATCACACGGAGAGCGAGACAATTAAAATCGATACGAATAGCGTTGAGGGACCGATAATGGTGCGCAATGAGAGTCTGGCAAATGCTGGCTGGTTCATTGGCATGATGTTGGCATTGGCCTTCATCATTATACTATTCATCATCATATGCATCATACGACGCAATCGTGGTGGCAAATATGATGTACATGATCGTGAGCTGGCAAATGGCAGACGCGATTATCCCGATGAGGGTGGTTTCCACGAATACTCGCAACCGTAAGGATATGGTTTTTTTTTTTAATGAATTAATGTTTATAAATCTTTAACTCAAGATTGATATGAGAAAAAAATGGAAATATGTATTGAGATTTATGAATTGAATAAGATATAGCAAAAAATGTATAAAATGTATTTAAAATGTAAATCATTAAATGCGTCTCAAGAGCTCAGGAAAATGTCGATTTAAAATTAGAAAATTAGAAATTAAAATTCTTGTTTAATTTAAGAAACTTTTTTTATACAAATTCCATTATTTGTAGCGTCTTACAAAGCAGAAAATATTATGATATATCAAAGATAATATATATAGATTTTGTATATATTGAGGCAGCATATTTAAAACAATATTATAACTAGTCGAAAATGTATTATAAATCTAGATATTATAATGTATCAATATTGTTTTATATGCTAGCAAATTATATAGTATATATTTGATATTATAATTTCGTAAGGAATTTTAGGAGACGTATATTTATATTCTTGATCAGCATGTCTTCCCGTTTAAATGTTAAAAATATTTGTATCATGTTTTCCCCAGGTTAGAGAACAGTATCTTGAAGGCTATATAATATAGTGAATCGATCAGAAAAAAATTTCAGTGTCATATTTTCCCTAAATACTGTTCTCTATCTTGAGGAAACATGACACAGATATTTTTTTCTGATCGTTGCACTATATTATATATCTGTCTAAAAAATTTGAGTAAAACTTTTTTTTTTTTTTTAAGATATCACAAGAAAGTTTACAATTTTCTAAAAATAAAACCGATATTTTTTTCTGATCGTTACACTATATTATACAGCCCTCAAATGATTAAGCTGTCTAACAAAATTGAGTTAAAATGTTTTAATTTTTTTAAAAGTAATCGCAATCAAATTTCAAAATTTCTAAGTTTAAATATAGCTTACACAAGCTCTTTAAATTATCTAAAAATCGAGTTAGTATATTTTATAGTAGCTATAGCATAGCAACAATCGCTGGAAAAATGTTTATAAGTATAAAAGACTTTGTAGCCAAAAAAAAAAATTTAATTTTTATTTTATTGCAATATATCATAAAAGCAAAAATAATAATGAAAAATTTATTTATTATATTTTATAGTACCTATAACATTGGAACAATCGCTAGAAAAATGTTTTTATATATAAAAGACTTTGTAGCAAATAGAAAATTTAATTTTTGGTTCCATTGCAATTTATCATAAAAGCAAAAATAAAAATTAAATTTTTGGATCTCTTACAACACATCCTAAATGTTATAGAATATAAACATTATAATAATATTTAAATAAATTATTATATAGCTCACCTTATACATATTTCCAATACTTAAATATCGATATATTGTTAAATATTTAACAACATTTAGAAACACAATTTTTTTTTTACTATATCTATAATACTCTCTCCAATTTAAATTTTACAGTTTGGACAACAAGAGCGCTGGTCGCCAATCCGTTAGTTCAGCGAATAAGCCCGGCGTGGAGAGCGATACCGATTCGATGGCCGAATACGGTGATGGCGATACAGGTAAGCAATCGATTAATTCATTTATCGATAAACAATTAATATAAAATAAATAGAAGCGTGTGTATTCCCGTCAAGTCAATGTCAGTGTCAATGTCATGTTGTTCCTTTTTTTTTGTATATCAAATTGTGATTTGTTTTTATTTTATTTGATTTTTTTTTGTTGTCAACCTTTTTGTTTTTGTAAACTCCATGATGATGATGTATGATGATGAATGATGTATGATGATGATGTTGGGTACTGATGCTGCCGCTGCATTGTTGCAGCTGTGGCAACAGCCGCTGGTCATGCTGCCACCGCAGCGCGCAAAGTGGGCATCAAACAGCCAACGACAACAACGCCTCAGATTCAGCCACAGCCTCAGGTGCAACCTCCTCAGCCTCAGTCGCCTCAGTTGCAGTTGCAGTTCCCGCAGTCGCAGTCGCAGTCGTCGTCGCTGCCGCCGCCGCCTTATGATAATTCAATGAGACAACAACAATAATAACAATTTACACACACACACACCTTTCTACACCTCTGTTTGTTGTTGCACTCATACACACACACCATTCAACATTAAATATTTTCTTCAAAAAATTTTTAATATTTTTTTTGGCGGTGACGGCGACGCTGTGACATCATCATTTTACCAACAAATTTTAGACCAGGTAGCCTAGCCAATTTTGAGCGGCTTTATTATATTCTAAATATATTCTTGCAGAGAGAGAAATTTTCTTATTTAGATTTTTTTTTTCGAATTTTTAATACCAAAACTTTTGTAGAAAAGGTTGCAAAAAAAAAAAAAAAATTTTACTTTTTTATAGTAAAAATTTTAGTAATAGTAAAACATAAATATATTGAATTTTTAAATTAAAAATTAGAAATAAAATAAAAGTAAAAAAATATATAAAATATAAATTAAATAAAATAATTAATAATTGTATACCAAAGTTTCACATAAAACAATTTTTCAAAATTATTTTGACTCATTTCGAGCATAAACAAATTGCTTTTTGGCTAAAAATAATCGATTGACGTATTTATATTGTAATACAAAAAATCGATTAATCGATTTTGAATTACAGCCGAGTTGATGATTATCGATTATCGAGTTGATGGAAAATGTGTAGATTTATTTTTGACAATATATTGCATTTTTAAATTAGCTAAAAAAAAAATAAAATAAAAAAAAATACTAAAATAAAAATAAAATAAAGTTTTCACATAAAACAATTTTTCAAAATTATTTTGCATCATTTCAAGCATAAACAAATTGCTTTCTGGCGTAGAATTTTCAAAAATAATCGATTATAGTCCTTAGCTCGTAATACAAATAATCGATTTATCTTTTTTCGGATTACATTACAAAAATAATTGATTAAAGTACTTATCTCGTAATAAAATAATCGATTAATCTATTTTAGATTACATTTCAATTTCGTACTAAAATAATCGATTTAACTATTTTGAATTATATTCGTTATAACCAAATTGATATCTAGTCTGTTTGTCCGTCTGTTTTTATTTAAATTATTCCCTCTGATATAGATCTATTAATTAATTCGCATCATAACACTATAACAATATATCTGTCATAGAAACGATCGGAGAAAAAAAGCTTTCGTCATTTCCCCCCAATTCCAAAAAAAAAAACATTTAAGCGATTTATAATTTTATTGAGCTCAATAAATTTTTCTTAAAATCAAATTATTATTTTATAGTATCATAGTATGCTCACTTAAAAATTTAGTTGTATTCTGAAGTTTATGTTCTCAAAATAACACAAAAAAAAATCTCCCCAATATTAAGTTCTAATTATAAAACTATACAACATTTTTTTTTATTAAAATAAATCGATAGAGAATTCAGTTTTTGCTTAGGAAAAACATCTTTCTGCAAGTGTATATATATGCTATTAATGAAAAAACTTCGGTATTAATCGAATATAGCTGTTCTTTACCGTTTTATTTGTGTTTCTGTTTCTGATATTAAATATTTTTTTCATTGGCATTTTGCATTTTTTATGCTGGCGGCTGTTTTCAAATATATTTTGGCTGTCGCGCTTCGCTTCAACGATTTTTATAGAACTAGCAAAACAATCGATATTATCGATATAACAAAAACTATCGATATGCATGTTTAAGTCATTAAGCTAATGAGTTTTATTATATTAGAGCCTTATAATTTGTTTTCTTTTTCAATCAATCGCTAGCGTGTATCGTAAATCGATTATCGATTGTTTTTTTTAGCTCTAACTTGCACGTCTCTTGTTTTATTTCTTAAGTTCGTTAGACTAACTGGCATCGGTGCTGCAAAATACATACGTTCCACTCCAGCCCCGATTTAGCTTATGTTCAGATATATAATCAGCATGTTTTAGGATCATCCATCTATCATATAAATCAAAAGGATTAGAAAAAGCAAAGGATTCTTTGATTAAAAATTAAAATTTCTTTTTGAATTTTTCTCATTTATATATTTCATTAGTAAATCAATTATTGAAATATGTTTTTGATTTATTTAAGAATATTTTACAAAAATATATATTATTTTAGAAAAAACTATTTAAATATTTTTGGATTAGATTAGAAAAAGCAAAGGAATCTTTGATTCAAAATTAAGATTTGATTTTGAATTTTTCTCATTTAAATATTTCATTAGTAAAGTTTTCGATTTATTTAAAAATATTATAAATAAAATATATATTATTTTAGAAAAAATTTATTTAAATATTTTATTTATAATATAAATGATATAGTAGTGCGATTTTAGCAATTCTATATAATTATTGGTAGCATCTGTACCAAATATCATCAACATATTAAAAAAAAAATAAAATAAAATATAGTGTAACAAATGACAATGGATGATTCTAAATATGTGTAGTATTTCAAAACTATTTCCATTTTTCGAAACCAAACTAATTATTTGAAAATTCAGATTTTTTTTTTTTTTTTTTTTGATTTTATTATTTAATTTTAATTGTATTTTTCAACAACTTAAAAATTCTTAACTTTACTTAAAGTTAATTATTTGAACTTAAAGAAAAATTGGATATAGTTTTGATTTACATATATAGAACACGATTCTCTGATATCATCAAGTTTTTCGTTCTTTGTTTTGCGTTTCTGTTCCATAATTATTTATTAATTTATGTGTGTGTTTTTTTGATGTTTATGTTTTTTATTCATTTTGCACAACATTTGATTTACTTAATTGTATTATTTATTTTTTTCTTTTCTTTAAACTTTTTTTTTTTTTGGAAATTTATAAAAAATAAAAAATAAAAAAATAAATCCAGGCATGAACGAAGATGGTTCCTTTATTGGCCAATATGGACGCAAAGGACTTTGATTTAATTTTGTAAGCAGTGCAAATCCGAACCGAAACCGAATTGTGAGCCCGATTCAAAAAAAAAAATACACTAAACAACAAGATCAAGAACAGCAACAGCAACAACAACAACAACCACAGCGCCCAAAATTCTAAATGAAAATCAAAGTTTTTTCTTTTAAGTTAATTTTAACAAAAACAACAAAAATTGCGACAAGTTTATTTTCTTTTATAAATACATATATATATATATATAAAAAATAACTAAAACTAGAACTAAAAAAAAACAAACAAAAAAAAATACTGCCAAGAAGAAAATAATTCAACAACAACAACGATGCAGCAATAAGGCTATTAAAAACAAAAAAAAAAAAAACAAAAAAAAAACGAATCAAGCAGCAAATGAAAAATTGAAATTCAAATATTGAATACCCCTAACAAGCGCACCCTTCGCAAAAACAAAATGCAGCTGCGCGTTATCGCGCTATCACTTTTACGCCCCTTATAACTTGCGTATGTGTATTTATTTCTCTCTCTCTAGCTCTCGCTCTCCGTCTCTGTTTATTTGCGCTCTCTAACTGTATTTTGCTCTGTATATCCCTCTCTCTCTCTCTCTTTCACACACTTTGTAATCTCCTTTTTTTTATATTGTATTATGTAATGCATATATAAATACATATCTATATATTTTTTTATATACATAAGCCTTAATTTAAAATATTTGTTTAAAAAAAAAAAACGGTAAAATTAATGTAAATGGTCCGATTTAGAGCTCCCTCCGCCTTGAGAAAAGAAAAAAACAAAAAGAAAAAACAAAAAATCTATTTACTGCTACTTTTTAGTTTTTGTTTCATAATTTTATGTATTTTAATAATGAAATAATTTTGTTTAATTATATAATTTTTTTTTTTTGTAATTATCTCGTTTGGACAGTGAAAATTTGAAAATGTTTGTAAACTGTACTTTTTTTCTCACTAAAAAATGGAAAAACACAAAAAAATAAATATTATGTTTATTATTATATTTTTTTTGTGTGTGTACGTAGAGCTATGTAATATTAAACGATAATAAAAAAAGAAGAAGAAAACAAGAATCTATATAAAAATATTACATTTTTATATAAACTATATTAGATAGAAAAACCAACAAACAAAACAAATAAAGAAAACTGAACAATAAAAAAAAAAACAAAAAAACTAAGAAAAAAATGTAATGTGTTGATTTTTTGATATTAATTTATATTTTGATGTGCCTGGAAGAAATATAAATTGATTTGGAATATTTTTAATAATTTAAAATATTATTTATTTATTTTCTTTGATTTAGATTCTTTTGTAGAAGAATTATATTGCCTAGAAGAAGTATAAATTGTTTTAGAATATTTTTAACAACTTAAAATTATTTCTTTTCTTTGACTTTTTTCTGACTGTTTTGGTTTTTATTTTTAAAAATTTTATATGATTTTTTTTTAAGCTTTAAAATTATATATTCTGTGCAGATAACTCAGATATTGTTTTGGAATATTATACTTTTTATAATCATATATTCAGATAGCTCAGGAAATACTTTTTAAAGTTAGAATGCCAAAAGTTATATGTAATACAATATTTTGTATTAATTAGTGTTCTTGGAATGCTAAAATTGGTAATATTTTATAATTTAAAAAATATTTGAAAATAATTTACAATCAACATATGGCCAAAAGTGCTCCGAGATTTGCTTCGAAATATTTTAAAATTTTCGAAAAGTGTTTATCAATATTTTTACGGTTAAATTTATATTTATTTGAAATATTTCTAAAAACCAAAACAGTATTTAGTTTAATTAATTATTTTCTTTATCATACAGCATGTTTATTTAAAATTAAAATGTGTCTTTGAGGTTATTAAATTTTCCAACAGGCCTGTTCTGAATTTCACTTTACAAACAATTTCACTAAAATTTTAATAAAATATCTGAGAATAAAACTTAAAAAAAAACTATAGATTTTATAACTTAAATAACTCGAATAAAACTTAAAAAAAATTCAAGTTTTTATTGCTAAACTAACATGAATAAAGCTTAAAAAAAAATAAAGTTCTTAATGCTAAAATAAAATAACTTATTCCTAAAAATTCTCAGAAATTCTCTCAAAATAACTTGATTTTTTTTTAAGTTTTATTCAAGTTATTTTAGCAATAAAACTTGAGTTTTTTTAAAGCTTTATTCTCAGATATTTTAGTTTTATTCTCAGGGAATTTTTTGCAATAATTTAATTTTTTTTTAGCAACAAAAATTTGAATAAAACTTAAAAAAAAATCAAGTTTTTGTTGCTAAAAAAAATTAAATTATTGCCAAAAGTTTTTTGAGAATAAAACTTAAAAAAAAAAAACGGCAGCTTTTATTGCTAAAATAACTTGAAAAAAAACTTTAAAAAAATCAAGTTTTTATTGCTAAAATAAAATAAATTATTGCTGAAAATTCTCTGAGAATAAAACTTAAAAGAAAACTCAAACTTTATTCTCGGATAAAATAGATAATAAAAAAATTTTCCTGATTTTTTGGAAAAGAATTTTGTGCAAATTTAAATAGAAATTTTTTTTTACAAATTTCACTTAATTTTAGCAATAAATAAGTAAAATTTCGAACAGCTCTGTTACAATTTTGTTAAATTTAATGACACAAAAAATTGGTAGAATTTTGTTCTATTTTAATATTGAGAAAAATAAAAATTGAAAGTATTTAAAATTTGCTTTAGTTAAGTCTGTAATATTTTCTTTTACTCTAGCATTTTTTTGAGTTATAGATTTGTTTGTTTATACATTTTATTTTGATGAGCCCTATTTATAGCTGTGAATTATCCTGATAACAAAAAAAAACCTCAAGGTAATGTCTTTGAAGCATGTTAATTCGAAATTGCTTTTGTAGTTTAGTATTAAAAACTTAAATTATAAATCCTAAAGATTAACTTCACTCCAAGAAATGCTGCAAGGGTATATAACATATAAATAATTTATGATATTCAAATAAAACTAACGCAAAAAAATAATGAAACTCATCAAATGGTTTTGGTTGTGGCTAACATGCATATATAAATACTTACTGATAAAAAATTTAAAAGATTTCTTAAATTAAAAATTTAACTAAAATTGATTGTTCTTTATTCTATCATAGGTCAATTCACTGAGGATGGTTCCTTTATAGGGCAATATGTGCCTGGAAAGCTACAGCCGCCGGTTAGTCCACAGCCGCTGAACAATTCTGCATCGGCGCATCAACAATCCCCGTCTGGAATGCCAGCTGGTGGAGCAGCAGGTGTTGGAGTTGGAGGAGGAGCTGTTGCAGCAACTGCTGGTGGCAGCAGCAGCAGCGGTGGCGGCGCCACTGGCGGTGGCAGCCAGGCAAACACAGCCGCCGTTGCCACCTATGTCTAAAAGGCCGTGGAGCGAGCAAGGGAAGGCGATACGCTGTTGGTGCCTACTTAAGTTGCTTTCAATTCAAAAAAATAAAAAATAATTAAATAAAACTACGCCCAAGTTTGCTTAGTGTTGCAAAACTAACGATAATTGTCACAGCTGACAGTCTATCGATACTATCGATAGTTTTTGTGCGGCGCTGCAACACTGCAAAAATAAAGCTTAAAAACTATGCTACATTTTGAATTCTTGAAATAATTAATTCTGTCTAAAAATGCATTTTATAAACAATTACAAAAAACTATCGATAGTTTTGCAACATTATAGTTGTATGTGTGTGTGTGTGTGTGTGTGTGTGTGCGTCTGACTGTCTGTGTGAACGAAAAAACTGCTTTAAATGTCTCAGAAAAAATAAAAAACAAATACGAAAGAAAAGTTTACAAAAAAAAAAAACAATGAAAATTTTTTTGAATTAAAAATTTGTGCAAGAATTTAAAGCATTTAATTTTTGCTTCTTTTGCTTATATGTATAAATATTTAGCAAAAAACCAAAACCAAAAAAAATTATAATAAAAACGCAGCCTTTTTCGATGTAAAATGAAAATGAAAATGAAAACCAAAAATCGTTGCCAGTTATAAAACAACAATTTTGTGTTTAAAAACAATTTTTTTTTAAAGATTATTTTAGTTGTTAAAGCACATTATAAAAAAAAAAAAACAATATAATAACAATTAAATGTAATTAATGTATTAGAGCAGCTTTTCTTATTATGCATATACTATATATAAATATATATATAGAGAGAGATAAATGTCGACAAAACTTTTCAACAGCTGCCAGAGAACTAAGAATTAAGCTTCAAAACTAAACTTTAAATAACAATTTTGTTTTTTTTAATTTTTTGTATGTTATGTGTGAAAATGTTACACAGCACTGGTCATTTAAATGGGGCAACTATGCAAAATGCTGCATTTAACAGTATATGATGAAATATTATATAAAAGAAACTCTGTCAAAGTTTAATTTTATATTTGAAAAATAACAAAAGAATTTTAAGTGTTCTCATTTTCACTTTAACAAGAGTTGGCGGTTTGAATTCACTTGTATTTAAAGTGAAATTGTCTTTGTAAAATCGTTTTCAATTAACGAGTTTATAAATAAATTAAATGAGAAAAGCAGCTTCGAATAAATTGAAATTCAAAATTCATAGTTCAGCCTATTTTGAGAAAAAAATTAAATTGAAAAAAACCAAAAAAATATTTAAGTGTTTTCAGTTTCACTTTAACAAGAGTTGGCGGTTTGAATTCACCTGTATTATTTTTGTAAAATCGTTTTCAATTAACGAGTTTCATAAATAAATTATATAAAAATAGCAGCCTTGAAAAAATTTCAATTAAAAATTAATTTGTCAGCCTATTTTGAAAAAAAAATTAAATTGAAAAATAACAAAAAATATTTAAGTGTTTTCAGTTTCACTTTAACAAGATTTGGCGGTTTGAATTCACCTGTGTTTAAAGTAAAATTATCTTTGTAAAATCGTTTTTAATTAACGAGTTTCATAAATAAATTAAACAGGAAAGCAGCTTCAAATAAATTTCAATTAAAAATAAATTTGTCAGCCTTTTTTTGAGAAAAAAAATTAAATTATTCGCAATTGTATTTTTGCTTTATTTATATATAATAATATATAAAATTAAAAAAGATTAAACTCTGCGAGAATCTCTTTTTATTGTTTTAAATGTTTTTAAGCCTTTTTAAAGGTAAAAAATTTAAAAACAAATTTTTAAAAATTTCCTTAAACTGCCAAAAGCATAAATACAATTATTATTATAAATTCAATTTTTTTTTTTCAAATTCCAATGTATCATTATTTATTGAAATTTCTTCTATTTAAATTTTAATGTACAAAACTGAAAACTACTGAAATAATATAAAAATAATAATTTTAGCTTTGGCAGAACAAACATTTCTACAACTACAAATATTTACAATTTCAAAATTAACAAAAAAACGAAAAAATTCTAAACTTTTCTACCCTATAAATAATGGCTGGTGTGTAGTGTATTTTTATAAATGATATATAATGCCTTAGTTAAACAATCGAACTAAACATTTTGCAATGCTCTATGTAAATGACAAGAAAACAAAAAAACATAACATGTGTTCATATTTAAATGCAAAACAAATTAGATTTTTGTAATAATCAAGCCTGTATAAAAAGCAAAGAAAATATTCTAAAATCTAACTAAACTTTATAGAGACTTTTTGTGCAACAAGTGCAACAACAGCTAAACATAAACAGTTTTTACAAAAACAATTAAAATTAAATGCTTTTTTCGTATATTTATATATATATGTATGTATATTTATCTATAAGTTATTCATTTTTGTAAAACGTCCATAGCATAATTAAAAATTGTGTAATATTATTAAAAGAAACCCAGAGAAACCTATGTTTATAAGATCAAAAAATAAACTATATGCATATAGAATTTGTTTGTTAAATCAAATTCGAATATATGTTTTTCTCCTCACACCTAATTTGTCCATTAATTATTTAAGTAAAGCAATTAGTTAATTCAAATCTCTTTTTTGTAATACACACAATACTATATATATATATGTATGTGCTTTTTTCTATATGTATTATATTATATATATATATATGATAATCAAATAAGTCTGTCAAGATTAAGTAGAAAAGCCGCTTCAAAAAAAAATAACTATTTAACTGCCAATTTATTTAGACTGTTCTTAAAATGTTTTTGAATTCAGTTTATTCTAAATTTTTCAAACTTTTCCTATAAAGCAACTCTTGTTCTGATTTATAATAAAATTACTATGCGTTTATCGAATAATAATTGCAGATTTTGTTGCTGATTTCAAAAATTTCAAATATGCAAAATATGAAAATTGTTTTCTCAATTTTATTATTTAAATTCGATAAATGTTTATATTTAAAAAAAATTAAAAATAGCTTCAGGTACACTAATTAGTTAACATTATTATATTGTGCAAAGAATTTCTATATTTTAATTTTTCTGATTATAACTTGATATGAATAAATAATAAAAAAATTAAAAAAAAAAAGAATCCAAAACAAATTCTTATAAATTTTTTAAAAACTGTCAACAAAATAAAATGCAAATTAAAAATATTAAAAAAAATATATATATATATATTTTTGAAATGTATAAATTAGCATGTGCATTATATATATATATATATATATATATCTTCGATTATATGTATACAAAACTGTAGAGCATTTGCCCAGTCGTCTTAAGTTGCTCTGCTTGGCGTGGCGCTCTATTTGAAATTGAAATAAAATGTGTTTAATTTGCTATAAATTGATATTATGGTAAAGTATGTATATTATTATTATTATTGTGGCTAAAAGCTTCTAAAATTAATTTGATCTTTAACAACACACATACAGGGTTGCTTAGTCAAATTTTTCGCATTAGATTATAAAAAAATAAAAAAATAAAATAATAATGATATTAATTTTTGTATTAGGCACTGCACAACAACATTTTATTGTTGTTTACAATTCAATTAGCTATTTAACAATATATATGTATGTATGTGTTTCAAACAGCTTGAACTTGAAATAATAAAAAAATACCAGACCAAAATATTACAAAATATTCCCATAAAACCCACAAAAAATAAATAAATGAAAATCAACAAATTTCATACAACACCTGCAAACACCACGCATATCCCAACGATTGAGAAATGATTATAAAGATTTATAAGCAAAGAATGAAGATAATAATATGCAGCAGAGAAAAGGAAAAAAATTAAAAAAAAAAAACATCCAAGAACTTTAAAAAAAAGAGTTCAGAAAAATGTTGTAGTTGGCACATATGTAAGTAAACAAATCAAACTACATTAAACACACATAAAAAGCAAATATTATAATTATATATTACTATATATAACGAACAACGATGTAAAATTCATGAGAATATATATATATATATACCTTTATATACATACAACATATATATATATAGAGAGATGTATAAGATTTTGCATAGATATTGTGATTTCTAAACATACAAAATAGTCAATACTATATTAAAATCGAGAACAACAAATATTTAAAATTAAAAAAATGATCACAGCAGAAACTTTCCTCTTTTTTAAATGTGCTCATATTATATAACAAAAAAAAGACACAATATTATATAGATTTATCGGTACAAAACCGATTCGAAAATTTGTTCTTTTCAAACTTTGATCGACCAAAAAAAAAAAACATAAATAAAACGTTTGTTGCGCTCTGTATGCAATTTGAAAATCGGAACATTCCAGATGTATTCCGTCTATATAAAGTATATATATCTTGATCAGCATCAAGTGTTGCTTCGATCTGTACACTGAGAAAAATAGTCATTTTAAAAGTACCGAAAATATGGCTTTTTATTTATAATGTATGTTTTTTTTTTTTTTTTTTTATATTAAAAATAATACATTTTCAGCTAAATTCAAAAATTTTCTTTTATTTTAAATTTTTTTATTTTAATTTTATTATTGTCAAAAACATTTTAAGCATTAAATAACAACCACGCTTCATGGGAAGCTTAAAGAATTTTCTAATTTAAAAAAAAAAAAAAAAAGTTTTGTATTAAAATTTTGCGAATATTTTAATGCCGCTTCTATTTATAGAAATTTATTATTTGCACTTTATTTTAAAGCACAAAATTAATTGCGTTTTTCTATGAAATTTTATCATTTGCATTTTATTTTTAAACAAAAAATTCATTGAATTACAAAGGGAAAAATATAAAAATATATAATGCTAAAACCGGTTTGATATTACAGGTGCGCAAAGTATGCAAAACTATTAGAGGAACATTATTATCTCTAATTTTTTATTTTTTGTTTTTATTTTGTCCCTATTTATTTCTTCTTGACTTACAATATAAGGCAATAATTTAAAGTTGCGTTCATATTTGCAGAGTATACTAAAATTGAGAATCAAAATTCTTTTTTTAACAACAAATAATTGAAATCAAAATATATTAAAAAATTGTTCTACATTTTTAAAATTTAATTGTGTTCTCAGTGTGTAGAGCTCGGAGGCTATAAAAGTCAAAGCAGATAGTCAGAAATGCACTGCTTGCACTGCTTGTACTGTTTGTACTGTTTGCACTGCTTGACGGAGATATGAATATACTGATGTGTTTTGCGAATTTTTTGAACTGAATACAGGGTGTAAGCGTAGTCGAGTCTACTCGATTATCGCACTTGTACATGTTTTGTTTTTTTTGAAAAGAACAAAAAAAATAATTTAATTGCACTGCCTGTCGAAGTTCTATTTAATGTACTTGTATGTACGCGTCTGCTTAATGGATATATGCAAATGTTTAAATAAATAAATATGGCAAAGGAAAGAAACAAAAAAGAAAAACAAAATTCTTTCTATAAACAGCAAAGTCTCAAAAAAATACAAAAAATGTGAAAAAGGAAGCCAAGGTATTTTAAAGCAGATGGGGAATATGATATTTGCACAATACTGTGATTCCTAAAAAACAGATACAAAAAAAAACAAAAATCAATAATAATAATAAATACATATAATAATACAATTACAATTACAATTACTAACAATATATAAATACAAGTATATGGCCCAGACAATTTATTTAAATATTTTCTTTGTGTTTTTTCCAAACTACACATAATTAAAAGTGTTTACAAAATTTGTAATTATATTAAACCTAAATACTTATGCAAAAATATGTACGCCCAATAACCAATTCCAAGCAAACAATTAACTTTGAATAAATATATATATATATATACATATATATTAACTAACCAAATGGCCTAAACAATTTAAACAAAAGCAAGAAAAAATACCATGAATACTTTTTTAAAACTGAGTTTTTAGCGAATCAATATAAACTTAAGTAACAAATTCATATACATATATATATATAAATATATATATATATATACTTGTACAACAAACAGCAGGAACAAATATTTGCAGCTAATATTTTGAAAGTTGATAAAATGTGGGAAATCAAAAAAAAAAACAAAAAGCAAAGCAAAAGTTTGGTGTTTTTTGGGAAAAAATAAGAATAGAAATGGACAAAAAAAACACAAAAAAAAAGTTTGTAAGCTGTGTAACTATAAAGAAAATGCAAATAAAATAAAGAAAATTGTATGAGAAAATAAAGCGTTTGATTTTTTGTCTTCTAAATTACAGCATAAATCAAATTTAAAAGTTGAAATTTGAGATTTGAAATTTGAAACAACCCAGTGGGAATTTGGTTAATGTGTTTTCAAATATAAGCAGCCTGGAAGGTATATTTTTTATGAGTTTTATAAAGCCATAATGCTCTCTGCATGACAGAATGAAAAATAGTTGCATGAAAAAGGCAAGACATGCCTCCAGAAGGCAAAGCTTTATGATATCTAGACCTCGGATTTGGCAAATAAAAAATACCGCACATTTTCTAAATTCAAAATGAAATAGTGGCAAAACTAGTAATTTAATCTTAATAAAATATATGTATGATTAATAGATCCATTCATTAGCCTTTCAGAAAACGTAAGGCATTTAAAAATCGGCTGTAAGATTCTCGAGTAATGCTAACATTTGCAGGCTTGCCTCTGAAAAAAAAGCTAAAAAATAAATACCAGATTTCAAAAATTTTTTAAAAAAAAGTCTCACCATAGAAACATTTTTAAAGTGGTTTTTCGTCATCTGGAGCACCATATGTATCAGAAAATGTAGGTTCGGTGACTAATACAAAAAAAAAGCTAAATTTTGTTAGCTAGTGTAATCAAATCGTCATTTCAAATAAAAATAAGATGAATTTTGACCAAGTTCTGAGTGTATGAAGTCTTTTAGGGCTGCTTCTATTGAAATGATCAAAAAGAAGAACAAAATTTAAAAAAAATATGTTTAATTTATTCCACTAAAAAAACTGTACTCAAACTCACTCAAAACTCAGTTCAGTTTGAATATCGCAAATAACATTTTGAGTATATTCAAGCAGACCCTTAAATTTTGAGTATATTCAAGCAGACCCTAATACTTCCATTATAAAAAATATGTTGCATGCTTTCAGGGAGATCTGAAAAAAATGCGGAGTATAATTTGAAAATTAACGCTTAACAGATTTTTTGTATGTTTTCGCTCATCACCAGAACAATAAGATAAGATGATAAAAAAACTGTTTATTTTTGCTTTAGCTCTATCTAACTTACTTTACATTTATTGTTTCAGCAGTCGAGCAGTCGATTTTTCGTATTCCCAACTCATTGACGTGGCTAAAAAGTTCCTCATACAACAAACAAACAAATATTATAGAAATTTTTATTGGTATTAAAACGCAACACTTTCAATTAAAACAACAAAAATGTTTTAAATATTAAAATATAAAATTACTAATAAATACATAGTCGTGTTAATTAAATCTCAAAAACAAGAAAAAAAAATGGTCTTCCAAGAATATTTTGAATACTCGACCGATTGTTCCAATGGAAGCTATATAATATGGTCTACCGACAGACGGACAGACTGTCGGACATGTTTATATCGACTCAGCTCGTCGTGCTGATTAAGAATATATATACTTAATGGGGTCGGAGACGTCTCCTTCGTGACAAAATTATAAAACCCCTTTTGGTAGGCACCTATGTACGAATGAAGCCTTATCTACTATATTTTATAGTAGAAGCGAGCGGATTCTTGGACTGCATACAGCTTGATTTTCTTTGTTCTTAGTAAAATTACAACTTTTATATAGATTTTACTTGTTTAATATCCAGTTGAAATGTTGTTTTCATTGTAAATAGTTTGCAATTCAACGAAATATATTAAATAAATTATTTTAGTTCAATATTCGGAATTTAACAAATGTGACGTGATGTGATACATAAAAGTTTTTTGTTAAAACAAAAAAAAATATTAAAATCGGTAATTAAAATTCTTATTAAAGTTTAAACAACAAAAATATATTAAACATCGAAATACAAAATTACCAATCAATATATAATATAATTAAATCTCAACAGTGCACAATTTTCACAATTATATTTAATTATAAAATAAATAAATAATGACTCAGAAAAAAAAAATATTTTTTCTTCTAGATTGAACATTTCTCGAACGATACATGCGAGCATATACGCGAGAAAATTAAATTTAGTTGTTTTTTATTTTTAAATTATATACAAAAATTTTTTAAGAAGTGCATAAATTTCATAAATATATAAAAATAATTATATTTTTGAAAATTGGTAAAGAAATGCGTAAAATTCGTGCACAATCGCCAAATATCGAGTAGAACCGGCTTATACAAAATTTAAAAAAAAAAAAAAATTATAAAAAAATTTGAACTAAACCAAAAAAATTATTAAAATTGATTTGTGATAAACTTAACTACAAAACAAAGTTATGCGTCCTAAAATAATAAAGTTGTTGCAGAAGCTATTAATAAATCGCCGCTAAATTAGCCGTTTCTTCCCACTGTACAATGGTGAAAAAAATTGTTGCTAGTTTTTTAAATGCGATCTCATCGAGTAAGTGAATATTTCAATAAATTATTGAGTTTTTGCTGTGAGAAAATAAGAATTTAATGGTATATATTAAATAACAATATATGTAATATATTTAAATAATATTAATATATTAGTTTAATAACAAATGTGATGTGATGTGTTACATGAAAAAAGAAAAAAATTCAAAATGGCTGCTATACTCACCTCTGTACTAACAACAACACTAGACTCTTCGATGGCCCGCTGAATAAATGTTCATGATATTTTTTTTTGAGGGGTCCACGTCGAATTTCTAGTGTTCATTACGATCTAATATTAATATATTAGATTATTAACAAATGTGATGTGATGTGTTACATGAAAAAAGAAAAAAATTCAAAATGGCTGCTATACTCACCTCTGTACTAACAACAACACTAGACTCTTCATGGCCCGCTGAATAAATGTTCATGATATTTTTTTTTGAGGGGTCCACGTCGAATTTCTAGTGTTAATTGCGATTTTGTTGCCTAGATTTTAAGAGAGAAGGAGAAAGGGAGTTTAGTTAGTGAAGATTTCCCGGTGGACGCAATTATTTATTAACTTGTAATTTATCGAATACCTCGGAACGCAGAGGCTTAACATTATGTAAACATTGTTAGGTTAGTTTCAATGTGAATGACAACGCCTACACCAATACAAATGCACTTTTTCTCGAAGATAAATCTCGTGTGTGTCGCAGTCTGTTGCTGTGTGTCGCGGTGTTAACATATAAAAGACGAAGGAACTTCCACGTACGTGTTTTTTAAGTGCAATATATATATAATTTATTTTTGAAAAAATATTCAAAACTTTTTCTCTTCTATTTGGTAGCAACGAACGATAATTTTAAGCCAACATGAGACTTCTATACAGCATCGCCGGGTGGCTATTAATATTAATAATTATTTGGATGTGGATTCCAAGTAATGGCAAATCCGTATTTCTGGGTGCTTCACCTAAGAAACGAATGGGAGAACCTCAGAGGTTGTTTCCCAAATCTACAACGAAACCCTCCTACACCGTCTACTCAAACCAAACTGATCACTGATCACTTCGAACCAGGATGTAGACGACGATCGAGATGCACACATACCTATAATATGATTAATAAATAAATCGACCAATGATGTGTATCAAATAAACCACAAATTGTGTTTTTTTTATTGTAGGTATTTTGTAGTTTCTTTATTGATCTTCCAGCGCTTCCTTAGCATTTGTTTTGACTATGTGCTTATTTGAATTAAGTTTGTTTACATATTTTTATTTATGGTCCATTAATTTATTTGTGATTCATTAATTAGGCAATTAAACTGCCAGCGGTACGCCATCTGCACGTTGTGGTCGATCACGCCGGGGAAATAAATTATATTAAAACTACACGGCGAGCAATTTGTACATACGCACTTTTCTGGCTGAACTCGAAATACGCCGAATAGCAACAATTAAACCGGTAGAAAATTCAGTACGCCGTAGACCCCGTTGCGTGTTGCAAGTCTTCCGGAGAGCACGAAATATATTTGGCCCAAAGACGACCATAAATTGATTTCTTCGATGGCTCGAGGACTCTGCAATTCATATTCCTGGCTAAAATAGATAAGTGCCGTCACTTTGCAGCACAAAAATAACAGAATAATAACGATCTCTTCTCTCCTCTAGAGTTTGCCTTAAAAAGAGAACAGAGCCAAGTTAATACGACGAAGACATCGCTTCTTTTCCTACAATTTAATGGCTACAATTATGAAAGCACCACAACATTAAGTATACGCATTGAGCGTATTTCTAGACATCTTTGGCGGCTTCAAGGGAAACAATATTGAATCCCACTGTGCAGTAGACTTATGTATAGACAAACTGTTGAGCTGTGGAACAATCAGTGTCGAGTGTAGCACCACATTCCTAACAGAGGTCCTTTAATTCACAATTTAATAAGGTTGTGGCAACAGGCACATGATCGTCTGAAAATTGTGTATAAGAAAATCATGAGGCAGCCACAGGGCGGCACATGGGCAGCAGGAAAAATATTGATCAGATTGCAGGGTTATTTTACTGGCCAATCTCCGAAAATATATAGATCCCACAAATTTGAACTATGCCACCGATTTAAGCCAATTGCCAGCGGGATGGCGCTGCTTGAACCGTGCACATCTACATCTGGAGTTACCGGAGCTTCGAGGACAACGAAATAGCACATCGCATAGCTAAAAAAGGTGTTAGACTATCTTAGGAAATATAGAAATCTCTAGCTAAACAGCGATCTGCAGAAAATCCCCTAGGCTGCAGCTGAGGGAAAGTGTAAGAACAAGGGACAAGGGACACTGCCTAATGAAAATTTATTCTAAAAAACTAGGTTTATCTTACGGAGGATGGCTGCCGCATGTGCAAAGGTACCAGAGTTGCTGAGACACTGGAAACTCTTCTATATTTGTGCCTAACATGCGCAGCACATGCCACAACAAAAATGGATTTGCAACCCAAGGAAAGTCGGTTTGGTCGCACCCAATGCACTACTGGCACAAACATTTCCAACGCCCTCAGTATCCTATAACCCGAAGGCACAATTGGATTTATGTGCCATCTCCACGTGGTCAATCGGCTCAACCTAACCTTGTTTTTAAATTGAAGGAGGACAATCAGAGCTCACGCTACGACTAGTAGTACTAGAGATTTGGGTAAATACACATAAAAGGAATTTCTTAAAAATAAAAGTAATGTGAAAAATCAAAACAATAATATTTTATCAATCAATCTGCATTTAAGTTTTTTTTAATTTAATTTGTTTTAATTCATCATTTTGCATTTTACAAAATCTCTATTTGCAAACAGCTGAAGCCCAAAAAATCAAGCGATGCCAACCTGTTTGCAATTAACCTCGAAAATTTTCTTTGTTCTATTTTTTTTTTCAAGTAATAATGTTTATTAAATATTAATACTTATTAAAAAGTTAAAATTATTTTCATAGTTATCACATCATTTTACTGAACTTTAATAATGTTTAAGAGTGCTCATGTGTGAAAATAAAATATATATAAACAATTGGCAGGTCGGGGTAAAATCGATAGGCATCGAATAGGGCACACTTTACAAAATAAGTAATTAAATTGTATTCAAATTTTGTTTTGTTAAATTTATATTGTTAATTGCTTAATTTAGATATATATTTCCAAAGGGTAAGCTATAAAATTTTCAAATATGCACTTGCATGATCACCGATCCTGAAAAAGGACCTGAACAAAGTCTGAATGATGCGATACTTTCTTAATAATCAATAAAAAATGTATGTAACAAAGGATATATGTATGTATGTATGTATATATATTATCAAAGCAATATATTCAACACAAATTCGCTTTTAAATTGGTGCATTTCCCATTGATAATTTACCAATTGGTTAGACAACATTTTTGCAAATTTAAATTGCGCGCGTAAACCTTATAAAAACACACAAACACTTATCGATAAATCGACGAAATCTACTATCGGCCGCGTCGCAACTATCGTGAGCCAAAATACTGCACCCAAGTATCGTATTGTTTTTATAGAAATATCGATATAATGTTATATCGATATGACAGCAACAACCCTAATTTCATGCCAAGCTGTTGAATTGTTTCTATTTACTTTTGCATTTTTAATTGCTGCACAAGCACAAGACAATTAATTATAATAATTGCGGAACAAGCGCAAAGAGAGCAGCAACAATGGCATTGGCCATTAAGAAACCAGCATCGTTCATTGAGAGCGTCGTTTGTGTGCCGCCGCCGCTAAAGAAACTGCGACTGCAGGCAACGCCACCGGCAAAACCGAAGCCAAAAGTTGAAAAGAAATTACAAATATTATCGCTACTGGATAGCTATGTGCCCGTTAACTATATTGCAGGCAACAGCAGCCTTTGTGCATTAATTCTGGCCGGTCCACCACCTGCGCCAGCCAGCACTGTTAGCCAGATAAAGGAGCTGCTCGAGATTCTGGTTAAGATTACCGATGAGATATCGTTTGATAATGTGCCCATAGCGGAGCTAAAAGAGTCAGCTGCAAGATTATTTCAGCTATATCAGATGCAGGAACGGGACAGCGACACCTCGGTGCGTGTCAAGCTATTGGAACTATTATCTGGCTTGGCCTGTGAGGCCACCACAGAGGAGGGATTAACTTTAATCATTGATTATTTGATTTATTTGCTGCGCAAGGAAACCTCACAAAAGGTCCTGGCTCAGGGCATGATGTGCATGTATCGCATTGGCCAGCAGCGTCAACAGAGCGTGCCCCTTGCCTACAAAACTCAGGTGGCACACTTGGCCAAGGAGCAACTGCGCAGCGGCTCAACGCATACGCAAAAGAATGCAATGCTGGTGATTGGACATTTTGCAACATGTCACGAGGGTGAGCGACAGTATGTCTGGAAGCTGGCATTTTATATAGATTCACAGGATTCTGGTGTGCGCGGCCAGGCGCTGCATGCCCTCTTGACGCTGGGCGAACGTGGCGCCCATATGCCACCGGTTCTATATAAACGTGCCGTCGATGCCATGAAGGATGACTATGAGTGTGTGCGCAAGGAGGCGTTGCGTTTGGTCCATATGGTGGGCAATCGTCATCCCGATTATATTATAAATATGGAAAGGCAACACGAGGATATACGCATGATCGATGCGGCCTTTAGCAAGGTCTGCGAGGCATTGTGCGATTTATCGCTACAGATACGCGTCCTGGCCGCCGAGCTCTTGGGCAGCATGACGCACGTGAGCAGTGAATTCCTGCATCAGACGCTGGACAAGAAGCTGATGAGCAATTTGAGACGGAAGCGTAATGCACATGAGCGTGGCGCACGTCTCGTTGCGAGCGGTGAATGGTCATCGGGCAAACGTTGGGCCGATGATGCGCCACAGGAGCATTTGGATGCACGCACCATATCCCTGATAGCGAGTGGAGCATGTGGCGCTCTAATACATGGCCTGGAGGATGAGTTTCTCGAAGTGCGCACCGCTGCTGTTGGTTCCATGTGTAAGCTGGCCATGTCACATCCAGATTTTGCAGTTACCAGCTTGGATTTCCTCGTCGATATGTTCAATGATGAGATTGAGGATGTGCGCTTAAAGGCTATTTATAGTTTGACCGCCATTGCACGTCATATTGTGCTGCGCGAGGATCAGCTAGAGATAATGCTTGGCTCCCTGGAGGATTATTCGGTGGATGTGCGTGAGGGTTTGCATTTGATGCTTGGCGCCTGTCGCGTCTCCACCCAAACCTGTCTGCTCATGGTCGTCCAGAAGCTGCTCGATGTCCTGGCCAAATATCCACAGGATCGTCATTCCACATACGCATGTATGCGTAAGATTGGCCAAAAGCATCCGTATCTGGTAATGGCCGTAACGGGCCATTTACTCTATGTGCATCCATTCTTTGAGACGCCCGAACGCGATGTCGAGGATCCGGCATATTTGTGTGTTCTCATTTTGGTATTCAATGCCGCCGAGCATCTGGTGCCCATCATTAGTCTATTGCCAACGGCCACACATCGGCATTATGCCTATTTGAGGGATTCAATGCCCAAGCTGGTGCCCCAGCTGCCCATCGAGGGCGCCTCCTCCGTCTCAACCACAAAGAGCATCGATGATGCCATGCAGGCCGCCGGCAGTTCAGCAAAATATTTGCAAATGATTCTCAATCACATTGCCGAAATATTCGCAATGACAAATGAGCGTGTGGAGCTGCTACAGACATCCCGTTCGAATCTTCAGGTGGGTAGCTCGAAAATCTTAATTTCTATCTTGTATATATAAAACTGATTAACCTGACTGATTGGCGACTCACCGCCAGGCCAAACGGTAGAAGCTAAAAATTTGGAATTTTTACTGTAGCTTTCTATTATATCGTAGGTTAGTAATCTAGAAAAATTATATTAAAAATATTTAGAGAAGTGGGTGAAAAACGCATTTTAAAATGACAGTTATAATGACATTTTAGACTATAATTAATTTTGATTCTATATTTTGCAATTTGGTTAGTAAGAATAATTTTTAATAAATGTTTATTATTTATTTAAAAATGATCCTCCTACTCTACAGTACATTTTGTACCTTTATCAGGGAGTTTTAGTTCATTTTATTATTTTATTTTATTTATTTGAAAACGAAAGCGGAGCGTAGCAACGCACGCCGGTATGATCTAGTTAATGATATATTAACTTTGTAGCTTATTATTTATTTATTTATATTAATTTTAATACTATTTTTTGAATACTTATGCAAAAGATTATTATAATTTTGCCTCGAAATGTGTAATGCATAGAAGTAGACATCTGCGACCCTATAAAGTATATATATTCTTGATCAGGAAGACGAGTTTGAGTCGATATAGCCATGTCCGTCTGTCTCTATGCTTACTTTTTGGCTTTATCTTTGAGCTATCTTGATGAAACTGGGCACAAATAAATAATGTCGTAGCAGATAGTTTGTATGTAAAAATCAGCCAGATCGGTTTACTATATAATATAGCTGGCATAGGTATCGATCGGTACAAAAAATTGTTTATCAAGTTATCAAAATCAAACTTGGCAGATCGATGTAGTATTATAATCTGATCAAACCGACCAAGTTTCATCAAAATCGCATCACTATATCTTATAGCGCCCATAGGAATAATCGGTCGAAAAGTGTTTGTATCAAGAACTTTTTTGTTTTTCAAGATATCGAACTCAAACTCAACAGTTCGATGTAGAATTATAATTTTTACAATCTGATCAATTTTTTATTTATATCGAACCACTATATAGTATAGCTGCCATAGGAACAATTAGCTGAAAGTTGAGTTCTTCTATGCAAAACATTTTTGATTTTCAAAATATCAGAACCAAACTCACCATATCGATATAGAAATACGTTCTGTACTATCTGATAAAGTTTGATTGAAATCGGATAACTATATCATATAGCTGCCATAGGAATAATCAGTCGAGTATCTAAAATTTTCTTAGAAAACCATTGCAAGGGTATATAACTTCGGCGTGCCGAAAATAATATTTTCTTTCTTGTATTTGCTGCAGGCAGTTTAAAAAAAAATTTAAAATCATTTCATTTCATTTCTTATTAAATTATTTTTTTCACACGAAAAAATATGCGTTTTTTTTAAAATTGGATTTAAAATTCATTAAATAACTATATATTATTTAAAAATGTTTCTTTTCGCTCAAAACGTAGTCAAATTTTTAAGAATTTTATTAAAAAATCATAAAATAACTTATTTTAATTTTGTTTTTGCTCAAAACGAGTTTTGATTAACTTGAAAATTAATCAATATTTTTTATAAGTAATTGAAAACAAATTAAGACAAATTGTCATCTCAGCAGCTTAATTAAACATTTTTAATTAAAATAAATATTTTTTTCTATAATTTCCAGCGTTTGGGCGCCATCGATGCGGATATGTATGGACCATCGAATTTTCTGCAAACCTTTTTATCCGCCCAAATCCAAATCGAGCAAATGCAACGCTGCACGAGCACACAACGGAGTCGTGTGCCCATTAAGGAATCGTTGGCGGAGCTAATACGGAATTGCCTCAAGTTGCAGCATACATTCTCTGGCTTGAAATACGGCGATATATTGCAGGTGAAGCAGTTGCGGCTGCGTGCCAGCGCCCTGCAACTTGTGCTGGTGGTGCGTGATCGATCGCAGAGTGCGTTGGGACCGTGTCAAATGCTGTTGCAGACAGCTGGCGATATCAGTGCATTTATGCGCACCAAACAGCAGCAACAGAAGCGTTGCAATACGGGCTTTGGTGAGCCCATGGATATGGATGAGCTGGCGCAATCGGGTTTGGCCGAACCGGATAGCTTTACGCGTACGTTACTCTCCAAATTGGATGCAATTGCTGATCCGAAACCGGGTCGGGTATTCCGTGAGATATTGCCGCTGGTACAGAATGCACCGCCGTTGGCATTGCCGCCGGCTAATGAGAAAATCCGTAGATGTATGGCCAACATATTGGAGCCGTGTCCGTTGCAATCGCAGGATAATGTTATTAAGGTTACCGCCGGGCTAATTGCAGCAGTGCCATTTGTGGCCGAGATTGATAATCTATTGGAGTCACAGAAGGCGGACATGCGTATTAAAATTAAATATCCGGATCAGCATATGCATACCGTAGTGCCCAAAATGACGGATTTTAAGCCTATAATGACGGAGCAGGGCGAACATGAATCGAATGTACGTTTGCGCACAACAATTCTACTTTCCCATAGCGTCTGGACGGAGGCCTCGCTGGTGGAGATCCAACTGTGTCTAGCAGTGCGTCCTGGTAGCGAACTGGAGCTGTGTAAGCCCGCAAAGGTGCTGTTTGCGCCAAAGCCAGTGCGGCGTGGCATTTAAGCCAAATTGCCACAAAGAAATGAAGCTTTCTAGACAAATAAATCGACGTAGCGACGCCTTATGTGTTAATTAAGAGCAATGTTTATATTAAATACACACAATAGACAACGAAAATTATATATTATGTATGTAATATTTGCTTATAAGTATTTTTAAAATAAAAAAGTAAACACGTTGCCTTTTAAAAATCGATTTTGAATTTGAACAATCGATTTCAGTTTGAGTAATCGTTAAAGAACTAAGAAAAATACTGCACTTGCAATTTGTTGGCCACACTGTCGATATAATACCAAAAATGATTGCACGTTCGTTTGGATAAAACAAGAACTAGACTAATACAAGAAAAAAATACTAATAAATTTTAAGCAATTGCAATAAAGAGTTTCCAACAATATTTATTGTTTAGTAAACATTAATGCATTTGCAATGTTATCGATATACACAAGTCCATCAACAAAAATCAGATTTGTCTCGTAATCGTGGTGCGTAGTACGCGAGCAAAAGCTAACGCGAATAATTGAAAGCGGAAAAGCAAAGCGAAGCTAAGCTGAAACGTGCATTGCATATTACGAAATTGCAGCAGTCAGTTCAACAACTGCGATTTGTGCAAACAAAAAAAGTGTAAATATTATAAATTAAATGTAATTTAAGTGAAAAAGGCAACACACATGCACATATGTGCATATATAGAATAGTGTATATGTGTGCACATATGTATGTGTATGTAAATTGTGTGAGTGCATAAGTGTGCGTGTGCAGCTGAGTGTTTTTTTTTTATAATTTTTTTCTTTTTTTTTTTTATCTATTTTTCCGCTGTATTTCTCGCTCTCGCACATTTCATCAGCTGCCTCTAACACGGCCGTCGTCGTCCAGTATCGGCAATTTTTAACTCGCGTAGGAAGAGCAAAACTAAGAAAAAACGAAACAGCAAAAAACCTATTTGAAAATAAAAAATATATTAAAACTCATGGATACATGTGTGTGTATATATATCAAAAATACATGCACATGTATATGTACATATAAATATATGTATGTACAAATGTATGCATGCGCATGTGAGAAAGAAGCAAAAGGAAAGAAAATCGGAAAAAGAGTGTGTGTATGGCGGGGGCACCGCAACAAAACAATAATGTTTAGCCCAAAATAATAATTATATATGGCAAGAGGTGTACATACAATAAATAACTATGTTTTGTCTGCCATACATACATACATACTACATGTGAACATATATGAATATTGATAATATACGTGTGTGTGTGTGTGTGTTTTTTTTCTTTAATAGCAAAATTTAGCTGGCTGCAATTTGTTGTTTTTTGCCAAGTACAAACATACACATACTAGCATACTTATTGCACATATTTACATATATATGTGTGCGTGTGTGTGTGTGTATTACATGTATTGCGTTTCAAGCTGATTTCTTTAAATTTTTTCTTGTTTTCTTTTTGTTTTTGCTGTTCTGTCAATCGAAAATTTGAATGCCATTTTGTGGGCTGGCTGGCTGCTGCTGCTGCTGCTGTTGTCATGCGCGCTCTCGCTCTCTCTTGCACGTTTTATTGTCACTTTTGCTGTCATTCGCGCAACGCGCGTCGTGCGTTTTTGTTTTTGTTTTGCTGCTGCGCTGCGCTGCCAAAACTCGACAACAACAACAAGTGCAGCAATTGGACAAGGAACAAGAAGAAGCAGAATAAGAAGAAGAAGAAGAAGCAGCAGCAGCAGCCGAATAAGCTGAACATTCAGAGTTGTCAAAATGCCCCAAAGCAACAGTTGCAATTAAAAAAAAATGTTGTAAAAACGCAACAGCACTTGCACAAATTGTCATACAAATATATAAATAAAATATATACATATATTAAATAATAATTAAACAAACTACATAAAATATAAATATATATAAAATCAGTGCGCATATAAATCAATCGGTATTTGGATATAAACATATATAAAAAAAAAACAACAAGAAAAGCACAATTAAATTATGTTAATTATTTTCGTTTAGTTTAGCTAAATTAAAAGACAAAACAAAAGCAAAACGAATGCAACCAAAAGAAAATAATAAAACAAAAAGCAACAACAAAAACAACAGCAACAACAATAGTAGTTACATCCATATAAAACAGGCGATTTGGCTATCCAAGGACATCTAACACTGCATACACAGGAACACAGAAAATTCAGCATCAAGCGAAGCGAGAGAAAAGCGTAAAATTCTGGAGAGAGATAGAGACAGACAGAGAGAGTGAGAGAGAGAGTGCGGCGAACGAGTGTAAAGAGGAGCACAGAAAATTTGACTATTTCCGTGTGTCCTTCTGTTGCTAACTATCAATAAAATACAACAAAAAAAAATATAAAAAATAAAATAAAATAAAAAACTCCATTGCAAGCCGAGTACCGTAAGGGGAACACGAAGAGCTGCGTTTCGTTCTACTCCTCCTCCACCTCCTCCTCCATCAATATGGATCGTTACGATATGGAGGATGTTGTTGTTATGCCACCGCCCGAACTCGACGGTAGTTCCCCCTTAAAGGAATGGCGTCTCAAACTTCAGGCTGGCACATTAACACGCAACGATTTCATTGAATATTTCAAAAAGCAATCGCCAAAGTATTTTGAATTTCAAAAGGAACAGGAAACAGGTAAGAAAAGGATTATTTATACATTAAATGCATGCAGGCATATTTTAAGCTAAAAAAAAATATTATTGGTAATTAATTATTAATTTTTAGCAAAGAAAAATGTCAAAATCTTATTAAATTACACAATTTTAAAGTCAGTGCTAAATTTGAAAATTGAAAAAGGTTTTCATGAAAATCAATTGTTGCCGATTGTTCCTATGGGAGCTATACGATATAGTGATCCGAATCTTCCTAGATCAAACAGATAGACATGACTCGGCTCGTCATGCTGATCACGAATATATTTACTTTATGGGGTCGTAGATGTCTCCTTTTAAGCATTAAAATTTTCGGAAAAAAAATTATAATTTTCTTTTGCAAGGGTATAAAAATGGTATCTAAAAATTTAAATAATTATGAATAGCTAAAAACAGGAATCAGAACTCTTATAATTTTACTGTATAAAAAAATTATGAGTCAAGAATTATTTATGGATTTTTTTTCAATAAAATTGGCAATAACTCCTTTTTTTTTGACCCGAAAATAATAATTTATATTAAAAATTATTTACCAACTTTTATTTTAAATTTAAATATAAAATGCATTTTTCAATTTTTTTTTTAATATTTACAGAATTTTGTATTGAATTTTTTTTTCATTAAAATTGAGAATAAATCCTCTTTTTTTTAACCGAAAATAAAAATGAATAATACAAATTATTTGCCAACTTGTATTTAAATTTTAATATATAAAAGGTATTTTTCAATTTTTATTATAACATTTAACCATATAACATATGTTTGTACATATAAAATAAATATAAAGAAAAAATCCCTGTAAAACCACTCGAAAAGTAAGAAAAAAATATTTTTTCAGGCCAAATTTTTTATGAAAATAATTGAGCTAAATTTTTGAAATCCATTATTTTATAGAATTTTTTTTTTTTTTTGTATGAAAAAATTCAAGGTTTTTCAACTTTCAATTTCGGTCATATAAATTTAAATTCTATAAAATATTTAAAATTGATTTTGAACATCTTCTAAACCATTTTAAAAGTTGACATAGCAATGTTAAGATATTGAAATTATGAGCATTTAAATATGAAATCAAATTTTAAAATACACAGTTTGGTTTAAAAGATATACAACATCAATTTTTAATTTTAACATATAAAATCAAAATTGAAAAATATCTTTAATATTCAACTTTTAAATATAAATTGAAATTTTATTTTTTTGATCGAAAATTACAAGTTAAAATGTAATTTGTTAATAAATATTGGAAATAAAAGTTTAAACCTGTTTCCAGGATCTTGCATCCTAAATTAGCATATCTAAGATCTTCCCATTCATCCAGAAAATGTTTTTAGACTTGATTATTTTTTTTATCGAACTCATCATTAATAGCAAATAAAAAAAAAACCAAAAATTTTGGCTAAAAATGTAAAAAAATCGGTTAAAAATTTGTCTGATTTGCCAGCGTGTCACATCATTACACCGATTAAACGACATCAGCGTCAATCATCACAATTTTGCCTGACATGTCAGTGCATTGTGCTGACCCGCGTCATCGTACCTTAAAGAAAAATCCTATTTGAAATTAAAATATATATATTGCAAGCTAATTGCAACCGTGTTAGTTTTTACATTTTAAAATTCTCGCTTTTGTCTTTATTTTTTTTGCATATTTATTTATTCTTATAAAATGTTTATAAGTACATTTAATAACTCTATATATATCTCTATATACTTTTAAGCCCTGCACTTGAATTTTATTGTTGCGCTGTCATTGAACACTGCACGTTTTGTTGTTGTTGTTGCTATTGTATTTTCTGTTTTATTTTTATTTATTTATATTTTTTTTCGCTTTATTGTGTTTTATATTGTTTATTCGATTTCCGCAAATTTTCGCTTTGCCGTTTTTCCTTTCATTAGACAAAAGCTGATTGCACGTTTTCAATTGTTTTCCCTTGTATATATTTTGCTGCCTGTCTCACCTTCTATGCAGTGCAACAACAATAACAATAATAACAACAAAAACAATAACAAAAAAATATATATTAGCCTCCTTAGCAACAATAACAAAACTCGTTTACCCCGCATTCAGTTAGAAGTTTACACTGCAATTTATTTTCGTTTTTTTTTTTATTTTTTTATTTATTTTGCTTTGTTTAAATTGACTCGACAACGGACTGCATTTATTTATTTTTTTGTTTTCTTAAATTTTAAATATTGTGAAGTTTTCTACGAGATTTTATATTGGTTAAAATTTGTTTATTTGCCAGAGGCGGGGTTTTAAGTAAATATATTTTTACAAATTAAAAATTACTTGCATATTGTGTAAAACAAAAATATCGGTAATAAAATATATATATAAATACATATAAATTTATGATAATATTGCAAGATAATATAATATAATTTATATAATATATATGATAATATATATGATAATATATATGATAATATCTGACAAGCAGAAATCAGAATAAAAACATATGAATTGTAAAAAAATGTTATTTTCTGACTCGAATGAAAATATTAATTCATCAAAATAAAAATTGATGATTGATTAAGTTTTGATGAAGCTTACAAGTCTTGAAAATCTTATTAGAAGTTAGACTTTAGAAGATTTTAAAAGAGTTTTGAAGATTTTAAAAGACTTTACAACTCTAGGAAAAACATATTCTACGGAAATGGGAAATTTACAAGTCAATATTGTTATATTTGGCTTGAATTAATTTCGAGACTATATTTAAATAAAAATATATTTTTTTCCCTTTCAAAAATAATGAAAAATTTTTATTGAAATAAAAATATATATTCAAAAATAATGAGAAATTTTTATTGAAATAAAAATATATTTTTTCCTTTTCAAAAAATAATGAAAAATTTGTATTAAAATAAAAATATATATTTTTTTTCTTTCAAAAATAGTGAGAAAATTTTATTGAAATAAAAATATATTTTTTTTCCTTTTCAAAAATAATGAGAAAATTTTTATTGAAATAAAAATATATTTTTTTTCTTTTCAAAAATAGTGAGAAAATTTTTATTTAAATAAAAATATTTTTTTTTTATTTTCAAAAATAATGAAAAAATTTTAATTAAATAAAAATATATTTTTTTCCTTTTCAAAAATCATGAGAAATATGAAAAAATGTCTTATCAAAATTAATTAGAAATATAAAAGACAAAATTATGTAGTTGTAGTTTGTTAAATAAAATAAAAAAATACAAATTAAAGCAAAGCTATAAATCTATAATAGAAAGAGCATTTTATATAAATATTTGTATATATTTATTTATGTTGACAAATTTTCCAGACAACTGAAAAATCATTTTTATAAGCAAGAGTATTAAATAAATATCCAAACATAAAAATATTCTTTCTTCTTTTGTTACTTCATTCCGTTGCCTTGATAATTCAGAAAAATTTAAAAAAAATAAAAACAAAGCAAAAATAGCTTTAAGCTTTGATAATAATTTAACTTAAATTTTTTTTATTTTTTTTATATTATCAACGTCATCGTCATTTTTTTTAAGGCAATCCTAAATGACGTGGCCAGTTCCGCAATTTCTCGGAAGTTTCTTTGTTTCAGTTGACACAATTAGAGATTTCGTGTTCATGGTGTATATATGTATATAGTTAATGTACATATATGTACATATATGTACGTAAATAAATCATGTTTATAAGGTCGTTTACCCTGTTCGATGCCAATTTTGTTGTTCCTGCTGCAGATCACAAAAGTTTCCTTTATGAAATGGATTTTTTTTTTTTTTTTTTTTGTGGAACACCTTTTGAATATTCGACAGTCTTTCTGTTAATTTTTATTTTTTTGAATCTGCCAAGAAGAAAGCCATTAATTAATTGCAGGCGCCATCTACCGGATGTATTTATGCATACAGTGATGGTCATTAAATCAGAAACAGTTTAGATTAAATCTAAGAATTTATTAAAAAAAACGAGTTTTTTTCTATTTAAACATTAGTTTCGATTTTTAGGGAAATAATATTTTTTGAAGTTAAGGTAAAATGATTTTTTTTTTCAGAAATAGAAAACGAAATAAATAATTTAATAATAATTTAATTTATTTCATTAAATCATTAAATCAGAAACAGTTTAGATTAAATCTAAGAATTTATTAAAATAAATGAGTTTTTTTTATTTAAAATTAGTTTCGATTTTTAGGGAAATAATTTTTTTTTTAAGTTAAGGTAAAATGATTTTTTTTTTCAGAAACAGAAAACTAAATAAATACAGCTTATTTTATTTTTAATATTTATTTATTTATTTTGAATATTAATTTATTTATTTTTAATATTTATTTTGAATATTAATTTATTTATTTTCAATATTTATTTATTTATTTTTAATATTTATTTATTTATTTTTAATATTTATTTATTTTATTTTTAATATTTATTTATTTGATTTTTAATATTTATTTATTTATTTTTAATATTTATTTATTTTTAATATTTATTTATTTTTAATATTTATTTATTAATTTTTATATTTATTTAGTTATTTTTAATATTCATTTTTTTGTTTTTAATATTTATTTACTTATTTTTAATATTTATTTATTTTAAATATTTATTTATTTATTTTTATTATTAATTTATTTTTATTATTAATTTATTTTGTTTAATAGCAAAATTCTTCATTTAAATTTAACTCGGGCTTATTTCCTCTTAAACTTTGAATAACGATATTTTTCAATAGCTCTGACAATTGTATAAACTATCGATACTATCGATAGTTTTATCGGTATTTTTGCAGCTCTAAATCCAAAGACAGTTTCTAGTTGTATTTCCTCAAATATTATATTCATAAAATGTTT